>RJWK010007897.1:0-35638 GCA_004363435.1 Platanista minor | reverse complement strand
AAAAAAAACCCTGGTGAAATAAAACTCTCACAGGACTTCCCTGGTGGTGCAGTGGTTAAGAATCCACCTGACAACGCAGGGGACAGGGGTTCGATCCCTGGTCCGGGAAGATCCCACATGCTGTGGAGCAACTAAGCCTGTGCGTCACAGCTACTGAGCCCTGCGCCACAACTACTGAAGCCCGCGTGCTCTTGGGCCCACGTGCTGCAACTACTGAGCCCATGTGCTGCAACTACTGAAGCTTGTGGGCCTAGATCCCATGCTCCACAATGAAGAGTGGCTCCCACTTGCCGCAACTAGAGAAAGCCCGCATGCAGCAACAAAGACCCAACGCAGCAAAAAAAAAAAAAAAAAAAACTTTCACAGAAATAGGCAGATTGATAAGATTTGGAAAGAGTTTCCTTTGACTTTAACACACTGAACATGGATAAACACTTGTTTTGGTAGACAAAGACACTAGTTATTTTAGTTGTACTTTCCCAGGAAGTTATACTGATAGGAGTAAACTATCAAATAAAATTACCTGGATGCTAAGATGATATAATACTTGCTGTTCCAAAATGTTTTATTATTAACTATTCAATTTACATTACTTCAGTTTTTCCAGTAGGTATCTTATAATTGGTGGCATTTGTATATGTCAATCTAGGCAGACTATTTTTTAAAAATTAATTAATTAATTAATTAATTTTTGGCTGTACTGGGTCTTTGTTGCTGCGCAAGGGCTTTCTCTAGTTGCGGTGTGCGGGCTTCTCATTGTGGTGTCTTCTCTTGTTGCAGAGCACAGGCTATAGGCACGTGGGCTTCAGTAGTTGTGGTGTGTGGGCTCAGCAGTTGTGGCTCACGGGCTCTAGAGCTCAGGCTCAGTAGTTGTGGCGCATGGGCTTAGTTGCTCTGCAGCATGTGGGATCTTCCCAGACCAGAGTTTGAACCCATGTCCCCTGCACTGGCAGGCAGATTCTTAACCACTGCACCACCAGGGAAGTCCCTAGGCAGACTATTTTTAAAACTGCATTCCTTCTATTTTATGCTGTTTTAGGGCTATCCGGGTGCCCATATTTCTTCATTTATGTCTCTTCTTAGCATGTTTTCCCTTGTATCTGTTTAATCACAACTTTAATAACAGGATGTTTGCATTTCCTATTTTATATTCTGAAAATGTTTGTTTAGACTTTTCCTACTCTGACTTTCCTTATATGGTCTGAATAACAGCTAACATAATATCTAAGTTTTATTGATCACCTTCCATATTCCAGGCACTTGCTTGACATAGATTATTTCTAATCCTCAAAGCAACCTGGCAAGACAGATATTATTATCCTTTCTTTATAGCTGAGGAAGCTGAGATGCAAGGTGTTTTATTTAGGTCATGCTGAAGGTGACACAGCACATTAGTTTCAGATTTGAAATCCAAAGCTGGGATTGTCTCTGCAGTTAAATTGTGTGTGTGTGTGTGTGTTTCTCTGTGTGTGTATGAGACAGAAAGAGAGAGAGAGGATCCTGCAATGATTATGAAAAAAAAGGATACGTTTGCATGCACTTTCATACTTTGCTCCATTGTTACAGTTTTAATTCTAAAGGTCAGAAAGTTACAAAACAATATCCCTATCTGATTGTTCCCCACATATCTGAAACTGTTACACAAAGTAATTTACTGTTTTTAGTATCTAGCATTATAGATATATTGAAACTTTGAAAATATTCTCAGTTAAAACTGCTTTAGGCAGTGTATATGATAACAGTGCCAGTGTAGCGAAAATGCATGTAACTAGCTCTCACACAGGTAAACGGGATGCAAGTGGTTTTTGTACATGGAGTATATGATGAGGTGAGGCAGATTTACTTTTAAGTAGACATCAGCAAAGTGGACAGGAGAGTCCCTGAGGTTATGAACCAGACTTAGAAAGGGCAGTAAATTCTGATGACATCATGTTACGTAGAAGGGTATGAGCACTCAGATCTTCCCTCTTGAAGTAAAAATTACAAATTCACAATCAAGCTAAAAACACATACTAAAAAAAAAAAAAAAAAAAAAAATCACACTACTGACTTTATCCTGAAGTTCATATTTTTATAGAAGACATGAAGATAACTTTGGTTCTCATTAGATCTGGTTATTCCAACCTACCTGCCTTTTCTCTACTAAGAATCTGTTCTTCTCACTGCTTCTATACATCCTTCCCTGAGAAGAACACCATGGAATTATCAGTTAGACTGATTATCCCCTCTCAAGTCATGTGCCTTTTCCAGATAACGAGGAGATCTCTAGACCTTAATAGGTGAAACATTAAAAATGCCCAGTGCTCATGGTAGAAGGATTATTTTGTTAATTAGAAACATTTCCAGGTTACTGGTTTTCTCTCTATTCCCCCTGCTTGCTTGTTCTGACCTCACTGTTTAATGGAGAATGCTACGAACGGTGTTTTTGTTTTTCTTTTTAAATTCTTCTGCTTCCTACTATCTGGATGTGTTGTGTTAAATTTTCTTCTGCTTATTAATTTTGGCGTGTACATGTCTTTAAACAAAATCCTTTTCCAAATCTGCATTATACAAGCTGGTGACTTTCAGTTTTTTGTCTCTCAATGTCATTTAAGCTTAATACAATCCACAGACACTGATGAGGAATTTTAATAGTATAGGGATGTGTATTCTCAGTGCTTCAATCAGCAAATCTATACGGAGAAACTCTGAGACACACACCATCCTTACAGAGACTCGGCTCTACCTGTACACGATGTAAGCTAGGGAGTCCTTCAGCTCCTAGGAAACGCCTTTCCTTTCTGCGTGCACTGATCCATAATGAATGCTCTCTCCACAGAACTCCTGTAGCACTTGATAGTCTGATTCATACTCAGACTTTTCTACCAAACTACTCTGATTACAGAGGCACATAAATGCCAACCTCGGGGTGGAAGTGGGTAAAAGGGGCCTGTGGTTCATGTGTGGATCCGGGGTAATAGTGCCACAAGAGTTGCTTTAAGCACAAACTACCTCTGATTTATCCTAAACCCCTATGCATTCTTCACCATATTACACCACCTTTATTTCAATAAATGTACACTATTTGTATTTTCCCATGAAATAGTCTCAAAAGTGAAACTGACCCCAGGAGAAGGTGACAAGTTTACTCTGTAGCTCTGAGTATCTTCAAACAGATAACTGTACACTCTCGCATACAATACCTTATATTATTACTTACTGTTATAAGAATATCCTGTCAGGGAATCTGGATAACCAAGTAAATGACAGAAACTGTATTTTTAAACTCTTATTAATAGGTTGGTCTCATATATTGTATTCACTCATAGTATGACATTTTTAGTATGACATTAAAGTTATCAGTCATTTCTGTAGGGCACACACAAAAAATTCAGTTTTTTATTGTTATACTTGGATTAGGAGTTCAAAATATACTTATTTTATTATGATTTTGATTCATAAAGTATGAAAGTATTACAACAATTTACATTTTATTTTATTTATTTTATGAGCTACCTGCAAGTAGTTTTTCCATGATGAAACCTCAGTAAGTTACTTGTGTGGAGAATTTGACACCTGACAAGATCATATTTGCAACTGATTGATAGGAAAAGGAAAATCCATGACTTATGTCACCATTTCTAGATGTCAGAAAGTCACTCTGACAGCCTTGTGTAATCAAAACAAAGTCACTCTGACAGCCTTGTGTAATCAAAACAGTAAAGTGCTTTCTGCTAAATTAAAGAATTAAAATTGTGAGGAATTACCTGAGTAGATGGGAAGCATTTCTGAAAGGTTTAAATACTATTCTGAGTTAAGAAGAGAAATGTAACCACATGGTGATTAGGAAAAATATGTCAGATGATGATGAAGTCTGTACCTCTGCTCTGACTCTGTGAAGTGATAAAAGCCATTCTGGCTATTTCACTGGAAAGGCTAAAAGATGAAAAAATGGAAGTGAAGAATATGAAATTATAGAACTCTTATTTCTCCAGCTGTGGGGGTAATTACTTATGTATCAGAGTTCCTTTAATCTCAGCATCTCACCCACAAACAATTTCTAACACTTCTTCTCAGAAGGTCTCACTTTTTTCCACAGCCATGAAACTATTTAGGGCTTCCCTCTCTAATGGTTAGATTATTATCCTAACTTTAGCTCCTCCTGTTCTTACCTGTCATGGAAATAAAAGCTTCTGGTATAATCTTTTTGGCCAACAATTAGAAAAATTATTTCACTCTCATCTTCAGAACACACAGATAGCTGCTCCTTGTTGCTTTTGTCAAACCCAAATTGCTCTGGTAGTTCTCAGAGCTTTCCTGACTGGCTTGTATGTGTTCCTCGAGGTTATGTCCCATGCCTACTCTTCCCCAGGAAACAAGCGTGCCACTGTTACTGTTCCTTGTGCACACACATCCCTCTGCTTTTGCTTATCCATTCGTGAGGTTTTAATGACTGTAGCTACGGTACTAGGCTAGGTTCTAGGTTACAAACGTGAATGAATAAACACAATGTCACTCCTTAAGGATTGCATGAGCTGGTGTATGACAAGCACAAGTGTCCGCAATACCATAAGGTAAGTGCAATAATAGAGTGATAAATAAAGTATAGAGTGGAAAAGCGAGGAAAAAATATGAAGACAAATTTTTGATGTCATTTTGTTCACATAACCAGACGCTATTACAGTTTGTAAATTGCATGAAGGCGAAGACGTTTCTTTTTATTATGTACGTACTTCAGAAGCATAGGTTGCAAAAACTCACACTGAATACCCCGTCAGATTCTTCAGAAGTCACAAGGTATTCCTGATATTTCATTCTACACAGACAGTTGATGGCAGAAGTAGATTTATTTTTCTAAATGTCAAACTACCGCTTGGTGTGGTTGGGACCACATGGGATTAGAAATAAGGCAACTTGAGCTTTAGTCCTGACTTGTCCCTAATAAGCCACGTGACTTAGAACAAGACATTTCACCTCCTTAAGTGTCTAAAATGAGTAAGTTGGGCTAGATGTCCCTAACTTCTCCTGCTCTTACAATCTGTAATTCTCTGCGTCAGCATTCCTTCAATAGACAAAAACTAATAGAATCTACAGTGTGTATGTCTCTAGACCTTGTGATATGTTTATGTCTCAGACGGTCAAATCTCATCGTCTCTAAGCTGGAGGTGGATGACCACAGCTACAGTCAACTAAGGTGCTAACTCCCTAAGGTCAGCACACTGTGCCTTTACTTCCCTACTTCTTGAATCCTGGAGACACTGTCCTGGAAAGAGAGAAACTGCAGCTCTTTGACCATAATCTTGGTCACACAGGCAAGCAGGAATCCACATCACGCTTGGCATGTTTATTGATAGTGAGACTCTGGAGTGACTGACTGAAGATTGAGACTGAGCTAACCTGACAGCTTGAGAGCTTAAAAGCACTGATCAATGAATGGGCAAGAATCTGACCTTCCAACTCCTCCATATTGTGCCTTTCATTTCTATAATCAGATAAAAAAAAAAAAAAAGAAGAAACCTTATTCTTTTATGCTTTGTAGTGATTATTCTACCCAAACAAAAATGGACATGAATTAACAGAAACCCATGAGTATAATTTTAAGAATCTTACACACCAGGGACTATACTGAGGAGGATGTACTCTAGGGATAGAGTTCCGTGTGTGTCCTCAGCACATATTCTCATATTAAACAACTCCGAAAGACTCCACTTCCAGTGAAGGGAGCACATACATTCTGCATTGTACTTACCATGCTGTCCCTTGACAGATATTCATATTGCACTTTTTAATTAGGTGACAAAGCAGTTTTCACATATATGGTAGTTGGTGCTAATGAAAATTTACATAAGGAGCCAAAGGAAATTAAATAGATGTTAAGATTATCATTTTGCACGTTTTCTTTTTATTTGTGGTAATAAAAAAGTGTGAACTGAAAATCTAAGGAAAGATAACTTTTTAAAAGTGAAATGCACTAAGTAAAAAGGCATGTTTATAAATATAATAAAGTACCTGCGACATTTAATTTAGAGAATGTACAGCAATGGCAGAGACACATAATATTAATCGATCCTAACTCTGTAGGGTTGTGATGAATGGACTATAAAACATTTAATTAGTGTTGGTTATGCTTAAATGTTTTCTGTAAAATTAAATTCATGTTGTATAAAGGACACGATGATAACACCTTTAGCTGTTTTACTTGATGTTATAAATACAAATATGAGAAGAGGAGAAAACCACCAGGGAAAGGAGCTCAAAAGTATTATGCACTTTATCTTTACCTGATCATTTGCAGTTTTCTGACATCCTTTATGACTGGCAAAGTTTACCAGATTTGTTTCAGTAAGTCTACTGCTCTCAAAATCTCATGTATGTGAATAATTCCCTGTTCAACTTAACTGCTATTTTGCTTTTGATTCCTTGTTTTCTTTCTGAAATATATTTGAGAATATATGGCACTTTTGTTAATGGGAAATATTTGCAACTTTATTTTTCAGTCAAAAGAAACCATATAGGGCTTCCCAGGTGGCACAGTGGTTAAGAATCCGCCTGCCAATGTGGGGGACACCGGTTCAAGCCCTGGTCTGGGAAGATCCCACATGCCGTGGAGCAACTAAGCCTGTGCACCACAGCTACTGAGCACACGTGTCACAACTACTGAAGCCTGCGCACCTAGAGCCCATGCTCCGTGACAAGAGAAGCCTCCACAGTGAGAAGCCCACGCACCACAACAAAGACACAACACAGCCAAAAAGAAAAAAAAAAAGAATAAATAAAATGAATAAATTAAAAAAAGAAACCATATAAAGGATATAATTCATGTGATAAAACAGGAGTCTTTTAGTAAACATTTACTCTTGAGTGTTACTTAAATACTCTTATAATAAGTTGTTTTGATAATAGACATATATATGACAACAACAGTAACAAAAATCTGTGAACTCTCTGAAGCCTCTTCTGATTAATTGTATCATTTATTAAGAACTCCCTAGGAATTTACCTCTATGATGCTATTCAAAATTAAAATAGTCACACTCACAAATGTTTTATTTGTGTATGTATATGTTCTCATGTCTTCCAAAGTGACGTAGTTCTCAAGGAATAATTCTACTTTCTCATTCTAATTTTCACTTATACCCCCAATCAACTAGCACAGTATTTCATTTTTAACAAGCACTCGATCATCATATTTAAAATCATCATAATGAGAACCTACTGTACAGCACAGGGAACTCTACTCAGTGCTCTGTGGTGACCTAAACGGGAAGGAAATCTAAAAAAGAGTGGATATATGTATATGTATGACTGATTCACTTTGCTGTACAGCAAGAAACTAACACAACATTGTAAAGCAGCTATACTCCACTAAAAATTAATAAAAAACAAATAAAGTAAACTAAACTAAAATAAAATAATCATATTAACCAAATCTTATTGGAGCTGGCATGTCTTTGATTATATTCATTCCCTAACAAAATGAACAGTGTCACTGATACCAAAAATATCAATAAATACAATTCTTTATTTTTAAAAAACTCACACAATATTAAGAAATACAAATTCTTCATTAAAAAAAAGCATTTTTTTTTTTTTAATGATGGAAAAGAAAGAGTAGAGCTTGGGGCCATTGACTCATTTTTTAGATCATCTGTCTGTCACATTTGTTAAGTTGCTTACTTTTTATTGTTACTGTTACCATGAATTATAGATATCTTATAAACAAACATGTGTGAAAAAAGAATTGATTTACTATCAATGATTTATCAATTTTATAAGTATGTGAGCACTTCTGAGTAACTACCACTTATGGGAGACCAAGCTTTGCCTTTATGAAATTCAGCATCTATGTGGTGTGACTATATACACTACAAGAACTATCTATCTTTATCTATTTATTTGTCTACTTAATATATACACCAAACACAGAGCTGGTCAAGCTGCTGAATAAATCATCAAAATAAAGTATGACTTACTGTAGCAGTTTTAAAACACATTTTGAAATATATAGCAGTGAATAAGGATAACAAGGAAGTGTTCTGCTGACTTTGAGAGAAAATATTGCATTTTGTTCTTCTTTGCATTCTCAAGAGCAACTAGCCTTGCCTTATACATAGTAGATGCTCAATAAACATATGATGGATGAATTCCTGACCATATAGACACAGAGGGGCATGTAACATGAATTATGGAATAGAAACACAGGAGGAGAGAGGATGGTAAAACAGTCTGTTTTGCAGTGATTTCTCATTAATGAGGATGCCCTCTACTGACTACTTAGCAGGAGACCATATGACCTGCTCTCTGCAGCCAGCTTATTGATTGTGTGGGTCAATGTAATCTGATGCATAAAGAACCGAGAAAGTGGAAGGTGGCATTTTCCTAGATAAACGGTAAGAAGCAGCTCGTTTACATTTTCATGCACTGAGGCTCAGTAGCTCCCACATAAAGTTGAATTATTCATAAAAGCAATCCTAAAACTGACAATTCCTTCTTTATTAATAGATATGATCCTAGCAAAAAATTAGATTAAAAAAATGCACAAAGACATCTTAAAGATAGAATCTATATGAGCATGAAGTAAAAATTGCTTTTCCCTTTTTTATTTAGACTATCTGTATCGTACACACACATATCAGGGTCTAGTTCTACACTCTTAGATTATGGTGGTCCTTGGTTTCTATCTTCCTAGATACCCAGTGCCTAACCATTATACTGCTAGTTAGCGCCCACACTAAATGCAAGTCAAAGTGATTAGCTCTGAGAAAAAAACAACAATAAAACAACATCCTCAATGCCAAACTTCCAAACTGACTGACCAACTAACAAAATCCCAGAAAAACAAATACAAAATGAGAACATTTAATCCATAAAACAAATAAAAAATATTATTGAAGAGAATGAAACTATTGGATAAAAAAAGAAATTTGCATTAAATGACAGTTTTAGTATCTCCAGCAGAGTTCCTAACACAGACTCGGCACTCACAAATTGCTAGTTTCTTTTCTTTCAGCCCAGGAGAGAATGTGCAGTGTTACCTGCCAGAGAGGGTCTTTCTGCTCAGGGAAGAGCTCAAAGTACTTGTGGGCTAGTTGCACTGGAGGCAGAGTTTGCAATTTCAGGTTGGTCCAGCTCTGCGCGAAGTTGGCCAAGTTCACAAAGGTGTACAGCCCTAGGCGGTCATTCCCATAGTTTGACAAATGGGTCATGAAAATGCTGATCTGAAAAATAAATAAAAATGACCGTAAATATCATACGCATATGCTCAAAAGTGGCATAGAAGCTCTAGGAAGTACTTCACCTAAACGCTGAATTTCATGAGAAGTACAATTATCATTTCAGGTGGGGTGTTATGGACGGAATTGTGTACACCGCACCCACATTCATATGTTGAAACTGTAACTCCCAATGTGACTGTATTCAAAGATAAGTTATTTAAGTAGGTACTTAAGCTTAAATGAAGTCATAAGGGTGGGACCCTAATCTGATAGGCCTGATGCCCTTATAAAAACAGACACCACAGGACTTCCCTGGTGGCGCAGTGGTTGAGAGTCCGCCTGCCGATGCAGGGGACGCAGGTTCGTGCCCCGGTCCGGGAAGGTCTTACATGCCGCGAAGCGGCTGGGCCCGTGAGCCATGGCCGCTGAGCCTGCGCGTCCGGAGCCTGTGCTCTGCAACTGCAGAGGCCACAACAGTGAGAGGCCTGCATACCGCAAAAAAAAAAAAGACACCACAGTGCATTCCCTCCCTCTCTCTTTCTCTCTCTCCCTCTCTCTCTGTCTCTTTCTTTCTCTAACCCTCCCCCCTGCAATGCACAGAAAAGAGGCCAATTGGGAACACAGCCAGAGGGAGGCTGTCTTTAAGTCAGGAAGAGAAGTCTGACCGGAAACTGAATTTTCTGGCACCTCGATCATGGACTTCTAGCCTCCAGAACCATGAGAAAATAAATGTCCTTTGTTTAAACCACCCGGTCTGTGGTGTCTTATTATGGCAGCTTGCAAAGACTAATACAGGTAGAAAGCCACACATTTGATTTCTATTTCAAAGTCACTCTTAAGCTCACTCTTAAAATAAAAATTGAAATTGGAATTGGCATCACCTCACTGCTCATTAAAAGTATAGTATTACTTTACATATCAGTTTTTTCCCCCATTGTGGAATCAAAACTATCAAATCCAATAATCTAATAACTCCCAACCTAGAGAAGAACCAGAATTAGACCAGTTTTAAAATTAAAAAACTGTTCCAGACCTTTTTTGGTATAGATATGTATACAGGTTGAAATGAAATCAAACTCAAGAAAACTTGTTTGTTTGTTTGTTTGTTTTTGTGGTCTAATGACTCATGAGTATGAAACATACAGTGTGGGGAATACGGTCAATAAATATTTAATATTTTTGTATGGTGATAGATGGTAACTAGACTTATCATGGTGGTCATTTTTAAATATATAGAAATAATGAATCAATATGTTGTGAACCAGGAACTAATACAGTGTGGTAGGCCAATTCTACCTCAAAGACAAACAAACAAACAAATATACAAACTCATAGAAAAAGAGATCAGATCTGTGGCTACCAGAGCCGGTAGCAAGGAGTGGGTACTGGGGGAGGGGGAATTGGATGAAGGCAGTCAAAATGTACTACCTTCCAGTTACAAGCTAAATAACTATGAGGGATGTGATGCACAATATGATAAAGATAACGAACACTGCTCTATGTTATATGTGAAAGTTGGTAAGAGAGGAAATCCTAAGTTCTCATCACAAGGAGAAAATATTTCTTTTCTAATTTCTTTTTTTTTTTTTTTTTTTTTTTTTTTGCGGTACGCGGGCCTCTCACTGCCGTGGCGTCTCCCGTTGCGGAGCACAGGCTCCATGGCCGCGCAGGCTCAGCGGCCATGGCTCACGGGCCCAGCCGCTCCGCGGCATGTGGGATCCTCCCGGACCGGGGCACGAATCTGTGTCCCCTGAATCGGCAGGCGGACTCCCAACCACTGCGCCACCAGGGAAGCCCTCTAATTTCTTTAATTCTGTATCTGTATAAAATGATGGATGGTCACTAAATTTATTGCGGTCATAATTTCATAATGTATGTTAAGTCAAATCATTGTGCTGTACACCTTAAACTTATACACTGCTGTATGTCAATTATATCTCAATAAAACTAGAAGAAAAAAATAATAGAGCATTAGTTTGCATAAGAATTAAAAAAACAACACTCTGATAAGGTAGTGTAAGTCAAAGGTATCAGGTTCATGGAATGCCCTTTACTAGAATGCTGAAAAGGATCCTCTGAGGAAAGCCCATTAAGATGATTAAAGATACTCCTAACCAAGGTTGAAGGTGGGGAAGAGAGTGGGAGAACTTGGCCTATTCCCCATAAATATCACCTAAAAAGTATATAGCGGTTACTATGTGCTAGGCATAAATCTAAGCCCTTTACTTGTATGAAATGATTAAGTCCTCACAACAATCTTATAAGGTAGGTACAGTTATTGTCCCCTTCTACAGATGAAGAAACTGAGGCACAGTGAAATAATTTGTTCAAGTCTCACATCTAGTCAATGGCAGAGCAGAATTTAAAACCTAGGCAAATCTGACACATGATATATCTGAAACCTTCACCCAAATAGTTTTATGTATTGAGTTTGACAGCCATCATTGTTTTCCATTTGCCATTTTGAAAATAAAAGGCAAAGAATATCTATTTATAGAAGAAAGTGGAAAATTTATGTAAGTATTATCTTGGCAACTTAAAGTCTTTTTTTTTTTTTAATCAGAATGACAGAACATAAATTATTTTTGGAATCTTACATGAAAACTTTTCAGACAATGATTTCTAATATTTGAAAATAATTTTAGTGACAGACTGCAAATTTATCTTTGAAGGCAGTATCACTCCTATCATATTTCCAGTCCATTTTCCCCCCCTGCCCAGGGTATATTCAAAGCTTTTTATTCGGAAGGTCAAAAAAAGAGAAAAGCTATTTTAAAGAATATTCTTCATGTAGCTTGTTTGGATAGAAATTTAAATTAAAGCCCTCAAATGCTAGATGATACAATGATCTTAAGATTCATGTGGAATCATTTGAACAGGCTCAGGGTAACTATGTCACTGATTTTTGCATTGGCCAAACTCTCTCTCACTCTTAAGCTTTTTTGCTTTTTTTCAAATAGGAAGTGCCCTCTTGGCAGGACTTAATTATAGAGTTTTTAGGACATAACATAGTATCAGTACTTGATGACCATATAATTGCAATTGTTGTCATGAGAACTTCTTTGTAATCACCACAAAATAATACGCATTTGATCCCAATAAGTATGCATTTATCTCATGTTGCTACTGTAATTAAGAAATAAGACAGGGCTTCCCTGGTGGCGCAGTGGTTCAGAGTCCGCCTGCTGATGCAGGGGACACGGGTTCGTGCCCGGGTCCAGGAGGATCCCACATGCCGCGGAGCGGCTGGGCCCGTGATCCACGGCCGCTGGGCTTGCGCGTCCGGAGCCCGTGCTCCGCAACGGGAGAGGCCACAACAGTGAGAGGCCCGCGTACCGCAAAAAAAAAAAAAAAAAAAGAAAAAAGAAATAAGACAGTGTAAGCAGTGTTCTCCATGATAATTATAGTTTCTTGGGAATGAAAAAACAGGCTAGCGCCTGAATGCCTGAAGAAATACAATAACGTCCTAGAAATCTGCCACCTGCCCTCTAGCACTGTTATTTTAAGATGGAACTTTAAGTCACCTGTAAGTGTCTAAAATCTGACAAAATTGTAAATAAAAATACTACTTGAAAAATACTGTAAAAATTATTTTTATATCATGGGCAGATGTATACCATTTTGTTAGGGTATTGCCATAATGCTTCTAAATGATTTTGTGGCCCACTAATTCTAAGCCATTTATCCAGAATCTCTTTAGGAGAACAAGCCTTGCTTCCTGAAGGAAGTATAACACTGATGTAGGGCAAACGGAAAATCCACCTTTGGAAGAAAGCAGGGTCTGGAGATGTTGCATGGTTCTAAGCTGAGGCATGCTTCTGCATTTAAATGTTCCTTTGCCAAGAAAAAAGATGAGCACCCTGGCCACAACAGTTGAAATCACTGTGTACAGGGTAGCATGTGTACATGCTTTACTGGTCAGAAATATATTAGTGCTGGTACATGGTCAATTGACTGCACTTTCAGAAGAAAGATTCTGCAAGCACAGCTTAACTGCGCATATCTGACTTGCTAAAAGCAGCTATTGTGCAGACAGAACATTTTAGTTTTAGTATTTCTGGCCACATGGCTTGTTTATATAAAGAAAAAGCAAAACCTATTCAGAGAGTGTAGGAAGAATAAGACAAATTAAGAATGGGTGTGGTTTGAAGCATAAATAAGGGAAGTGGAAAGAAATTCAGCATGAAATATTTGCAAATAATTTTTCACAGACATAGTATATTGCTATTATTTTTTATATGACAGTGTATGTTCCTCCACTTATTCTGTGCTATTATTTATTTATTTATTTGATTGTTATTTCCTTAAGGATACAGTAAGACTATTCTGGCTCAGTACTCCCCAAAGCATCATCTAGAAAATGTATGACTGTGCTACATTGGTGCAAATGGTTTGCAGATGCAAACGCACTGTACCTTGAAATATTGCAGCTCAGAGATCTGCATGGATTCAGACAAGCAGCAGTTTACTTCTCACATGATAAAGATGGGCAATGACACCGTGTTCAATGGATGAGTTTAAGAATAAGATATAAAATGCTAATGTCAGCAGGCCACCTGCAGCAGGCCTTCCAGAGGGGTCACCGAGGTTGGGCTTCTGTCACCAAGCTAGCCTCTGGGCTGCCCCCCACCTTTTCATCGACACTGCTACATATGCCCCTTCCTCAACTCTCAACACTCTCAACTCCACTAGAACTAAACAGGAAACAAATCTACATTCTACCTTTTACCTGTTGTAAAAATTAAAAAACAATCTTGAAGGCACTCTCATAGTCTAATTATTCATTAAAAATATATAACAGCATTTCTCAATATCAGATGCAATATGCACGCACTAAATTTAGGAAGATCATTACCTGTGGAATAAATCCATTGAATGATGTGTCTATAGTCCAAGGAAAAAGGAGGTTTTAAATAAAGTGATATATAAATCTTGATAATAGGGAATTGCTTAAAAATAATGGAACTCTAAGGATAATCTTTAAATGTGGGTAAAAGCACTGCCTGTTGTAGAGACAAACAGGATAGTATCAATATTATGTAAATGTGGACAAGTGGCTGTTCTTCTGAGTCTTTAGTTGCAAGTCATACAATTGTTTTGCATAGCATTTTACTTTGCCTCTCTTACTAAGTAGAAAGGATAAAGGAAAAAGGGAAAAATAAAATAAAAAACAAAGGCTTCATTTTATCCAGAAAATGAAGCATCAACCCTCTCTAAATTGAGCTAAAATATTTTAAGACTGCCAATACCAGAATAGTTTTCTGGCTCTTCCTACTTGTATGACAAGCACAATGTCATTGTAAACTGTATGGATATTAATATCCATAACCAGAATATCAAGTATAGTATCTTAAATTAGAATTTAAAATCTTTTTAGAGAATGTATTCTTATTTAAAATACACATTAAATATTTGGATATCAGTTCTGTGCCTTATAGTGCCTCTAAAAATGAAATCATTTACAGAGTTGTTGGATACATAGCTCATAGGAAAAAAACATTATTATAACAAATATAGAAACAATAGCTTTGCAGAGAAAGAAGAGATGTACTCTGTTTTAAAGCAGCTTGCCCTGTGCTCATGACACAGCACAGAACTTTTCAAGATAAACATTAAATATTAGCAGTTAGTTTCCATTTTTGCCTCTGTGGCCCTGTCAGTGTACTGCTTTTCAGAAAGAGTCCATTGTGTCTAAAAATATGTCCATTAGTTTGTTAAATTATTGATTAGGCTTTTAGTTCTCATAAAATGTGAAGATAGAAAAAAGGGGAAGGCATCTTTGATGGCTCATCTTATGTGCTTTGGCATCATACTCATATTTTTCCTATAAAAGGCAATTTTATGTCTTCATTTGTTCTGAATATAGTCTGGAACCACACAAAAGATACTAAGAGTCAGATTATGCTTAACATTACCAATTTGTATGCCAGTACATTTCCAGATTTAAACACCAATGACATAATTGTTGTGAAGTAATTAGAGGCCCCCCAAGTACTACTTTTTGGTACTGGGCAACTAATAAGTTGGTATATGCATACATCTATGTCCTCAGATGCCAAAAGTAAGGAATATTTGCCCAAACCTAATATAATTATATTACTCTGCCACTCAATCTAAAACCCATCCTTAGATTGGAATTCACTATTGAGATATACAAGTTTATTTTTAAAAAATGTATCACAGGGGCTTCCCTGGTGGCGCAGTGGTAGAGAGTCCGCCTGCTGATGCAGGGGACACGGGTTCGTGCCCCGGTCCGGGAGGATCCCACATGCCACGGAGCGGTTAGGCCCGTGAGCCACGACCACTGAGCCTGCGTGTCCGGAGCGTGTGCTCTGCAACGGGAGAGGCCACAAGAGTGAGAGGCCCGCGTACCGCAAAAAAAAAAAAAAGAAGTATCATATATTGAATGATTGGTCAATGATTGATCTTTTTTAAACACATGATGTAATTGAATCTTAATGTGAATTTATTTAATAACTTTGCCATGGGATTTTATGTTCATTTTTGTTGTATTGATTAGGTAGTAAGAACTCATCCTAAATTTTAAAGAAAAGGAAATGAAGATCAACGGGTTTAAATGGTCTTTCTGAGACTATAGAGGAAATCCTAGCAAATCAGTGCTCAAAGTTGGGCATGCGAGTTCAGAATCAGTGCTCTCTCGCATCCAATGTTCTGCCAGAGACTTTGGCAGCAAGTTCATCTAACTTCTATTTTCTGCTTTTTCTCCTTCTATTATTTTAATTACCTGGTAGATTTTATTTGTAACAATATTAGGTTAAAACTAACATTTCTTTGTGTACTTTTCCTAGAATTGATCCAACATAAAATTTCACTTATGTATTAACATTTTTTAGAAGTATAAGAAATAAAAAAGTCAATATTTCAATATTTATATGTCTACATACAAACTTTTCAACTGATTATTGACTCTGAACAGTTCAAGATAATTCACACTGAAGAGAGAAATGGTTATTTCATTTGCAAAGATTAGCATATTTCTTAATATAAATGTGTTATAGAAATTAAAAGTAACTCCAACTTTCCAATCTTAAAGAAACATGTTTGATTTTAACAGACCCTTCAAGGTATATTCCTCTAAGAACTACTCCTAGAAGGAGGAAGAAAAAGAGAAGAAGAAAGGAATAAAGAATGGAAAGAAAGAAGGAAGAAAGGAACGAAGGAAGGGAGGGAAGCATGGAGGGAGGGAAGAAGGCAGGTGGGCAGGAAGGAAGACAACAAAAGGAAGAAAGAGAAGCAAAGGAGAGCTCCAAAATCAAAAATACCTCACCATCTGCAGCTCAGATGGACAGGAAAAAAGTAGGAGTGATTTAGTTCATGCCCTTAAATCTCTGCTGAGTAAACTGAACTCTACTGAATCTATTGATTCAACCACTCCGGAAACTTAAGTGAAACTTAACCACTAAGCAGAGGGAGCTCTTTTGCTCCACGTGACTTGCAATGTGGTTTCATGTAAGATGTGCATCAACACAGGCATTTATAATTAATTACTATTCTTAGCTGATGTTTTAATACCCCACACCCTTGACTATTAAAAGGAAGACTTTTCTTGGGTGTGTAAAAAAAAAAAACAAACAAACAGAAAAGCCCAAACTAAACCTTTGTTTTTAATTTGGAGCAGGTTTAATGAAGAAAATAATGCTAATCAAACAGTTTAAAAACCAAAAGAGTTAGTAACTAAAATATTATCCTGGTAGTCTCTACTGCGTAAGTCAGAAAACATAGAGAAAGGACTTTGGGTTGCTGTTATAGTTCACATTGGTTTGATTTGCACACAGTGGGACAGTAGCAATGTGGAATTTGGAACCAGAATGTCTGGGTTTGAGGACTCCCTCTTCCTTACCCTATCAATTAATTTCTCTGAATCTCTGACTTTTCTACTGTAAATGGAAACAATACCTTACTTTACAGTTCTATGTGATGCTCCAATGAGCTGGGGAATTCCAAAATATTTTGTAAAATGAAAAACATTGTATAAAATTTATCATCATTATGCACATTCAATTAAGGTAGCTATGGAGTAGTTAACACATCACATATAATTTTAAATCAGTTAATATATATCTCAGGGATAAAAATATCTTTTGGAAGCAAAGTTGGTGTTTCTTTGTTCTGATGAAATAACTGCATATATGGTGCTTATGATAATTACTGTGATTTCTAGTCAAAACAGAAAATGTTGGGTATATTTACACCAGAGCAAAAGTCACTAAGTTTGATACCTAATATATGAAGCTCTTTTGTAGTCTTCAGGTAATTTCTTAATAAATGCCAGTTTTATTCCCCAGAATCACCTCTGACAGCTGCAGTTAAAAATCAGTATAGGAGGAGATTGTTAAATGGAATCCTTTGTTTCATTTCAAAAAGTGCCATGAGGAGATTTTAGAGACAGGACAAAAGGGTAGTAGTGCCATGAGCTGATGTCTGCTTTGCTTTACCCTATGCACCCTAAATCAAAGAGCAACTCCAGCCCCCTCCCCTGCCCTTAAAGGCACTCACCGCTTGCCATATTATGTATTTGTTTGGTTATTTATTGTTTCCACACTCCCATGTTAGAATGTAAGCTCCCTGTGTCTAGACACTCTACTGCTGCTATATCCTCAGGGTTTGTAAGAAGTTTGGCAATACTAGGCACACAACAAATATTTATTGAATAAACAAATGAATCCTTGGTACCATACACTTCTTTTGCTAGCAGAAAATGTGAAATAACTTAATTGCTTTCCAATTATTGCCATATTCTAAAGATGTGAGGGGAAAACCAAAACATTCTATCCTCAATCCCTGAAAACAGCTGGCATTTAACAGGATACAATGAACTGCTAAATTACATTTTTTTATTTGTGTTTTCCATTTCCATTATCAGACTAAATGTGACAGAAGTTCCATTCTGCAACTGATTATTTACCAGTGTCCCAGTTTTTCAGTCATAATATTTGGTTAGTGAATTATTAACAAATCAGGACTGTTTTGATTCAAGACCAACTAGAGTGTAAACACTGATCCTCCTGAATAAAGAAGTTGGGCAGTGATTTCATCAAAGCAGCCGGAAATAGGGCAGCTGTTCTAACTGAGAACAGAAGGCTCCTGCCTTATTTCAGTGAGTAGGAGCTTAACTCTCCATTTTTCTCATACATTAATAGAGGCCTAAGTCATTAAAAGGCAACACATGTTCACAACCACATTGTTATTGCATATATTTGTGTTTTGTCTTGCTTTAATAGTTAAGTCAGAACTGAGGTTTTAGATGTGACAGTAATTGCCTTTTAGAATGCCCTGATTTTGAACAAAGATCTACCATTTTACACAAAGACAAACTACCAAAGCTGCTTTCCATCTGAGCTACTTAGCACTACTCTCTTTTCAAGACATCAAATCTCCTTTCCAACCATGTTGCAATGATGCCACATAAAAGTCACTGACGTGCAAATTCATAACCCCGTGAATAATCACGGGCAGTTCAGCCCCTGGGTAGAGAAAACATGTCCATTAGTGATTGGTGTAAGCTGCACTAACAGCCTCAGAGTTCAACAGTTTTCAGGGGGAAAAAAAATAATTTTTATTTATTCAAACAATCAACCAATTGACAAATATTTATTAAATGCCTACTAAGTGCCAGTCTATTAGGAACTGGAGGTATAATTGTGAATAAATTATGAATAGTTCTTACCTAAAGGAGTCTAGGATTAAGTGTCGATATGGAAAAGAACATAGCAGATTATAATACAATGTGATGTGGAAATCCCCTGCTCTACATCACACAGATGCAGGCAGTTGGGCATTGATCTAAGAGTTGTGGAAGGCTTCTTGAAAAAAAAAAAAGAACCTTGGAGCTAAGATCTGAAAAGTGATGAGTTAGGGACACTTCAGGTGAGAGGATGGGTTGGAGTAGGAGTTGGTGATATGAGGCTGAGGTCATGCGTTAGAAGAAGGAACTGTGTATGTGAAAGGCAGTTGGTGAAAGTTTACATTCCAGAAACTAAAAATGCAATGTAGTCCATGCAAGGCGGTAAGGTAGCAAGAGAAAAGAAAAGACCAGTCATATCAATCTCTTAAATTCTTGAAGGGTTTGGGCTTTAATCCTAAGAACAATGGAGAAACACTGACAGGTTTTGCGTAGGGGTGAGAGTCAGATATGCATTTTAGGAAATATATCCTGAGTACTTTATGAAAAAAGGTGAAGACTGGAGGTCAGGAGTCATTTAGGAGGTTTTTCTAGGCATATGATTGGGAGATAATGATGACCTGGCCAGTGGCCATGGGAAAGGAGAGAAATTAAATAGATTTGAGTGATATTAAGATAATCAATCTCCAGCAGTGATGTCAGCAATGTGGCTGAATAAGATGCCCCTTATTTGTGTCTTTCCTTCAAACAATAACAATCCGGCATTCATCCATGGACCAAAGTGCCTTTGAGAGAGCTGTGGGATTCAGCATCACATGCCAAGGGACCTAGAAGGAGTCTATCCCACCTTTGTGCGTGCGTGTGTGTGTGTGTGTGTGTGTGTGTGTGTGTGTGTGTGTTGGTGGGGGGAGAGTAATAGGCATACAGACCTCAGTCCCAGCTGTGGTCCCTGCAGTGGCCTCTGAACTGAGTCTGGCCCCTCTTGGACTCGGGCCAGGGGTCGCCGGAGAGCACTGTCTTAGACAATCCCCCTTTGATGAGAGAGCCCTTGTGGAAGTCCAGATTCCAGTGGAGAATTTCCAGCACATCACCGTTAGAGAGAGAAAAAAATATGAGTTTGGATGCATTGGAGAGGGTGAGAGGAAGAGTTTGAGTTTACCTCACATCACCTTTCCCCCAAGACAGCATAGTTCAGGGCCAAGAGACATTTTCTCAACCCATGATTTCTCCTGAGCGGGAAAGAGAAAGCTTGTGAAGGAACACCCAGCTTCCTCAGCTACGCAGGATGCTGCCAAACAGGGCTATGTGTCTCTCACTCCATCCACCACGCTGAGTCATGAGCTATATGACTGGGAGGTGGCAAGAGGCTGGGAGAGTGGCAGATAAGACTCTCAGAGGGATTCAAAGGTTGTGGATCCTACTAACTGCTTCTCAGACTCCATCAAGAAGCCCATCCAGAAGCCTCTGGGCATGCCTGTCTGCAGATTCCCCCAAAAGGCCTACAGGAAACCCCAGAGCCCTGCACGCCTCACCCACACACACTTCTACCCTGTGGCCGGCTCTCAGTGCACGCTCCAAGGGCAGCAACAGCCTCAGCAGACAACTAATGAACATGCGCAGGGAACCAGGCAGACTTGGTGGCCTATTAGGAGACTACAAATTTCAGCTTTAGCTTCACCCCTGGGAAAGCAAAAGGGAGACTATCAGAAGCCATGCTGGTACGTTACAGGATCAAGAGAAGGCATACAATTAAGAAGTCTCTCAAAAAAGAGAAGAAGTGTGGAGAAAGTGTATTTAAGAAGGACTGAGAAAACCTCAGAATCTCTAGCAGGGCTGAAGGAAGGTATTTCTCTCCCAGTTACTAAAGACTGGAGAAGGTGATTACTACTTCAAATGTGAAGATGGAGACGCAAGACTTCAAAGAACATGAAAAATCAAGGAAACACCAAAGGATCACAGTAATCGTCCAGTAACTGACCCCAAAGACATGGAGGTCATGGGATATTATTCAGCCATGAGAAAGGAGGAAACCCTGCAATTTAAAACAATGGATGGACTTCATGGGCATTCTGCTAAGTGAAATAAGGTAAACAGAGAAAGACAAATACTATATGATATCACTTATATGTGGAATCTAAAACAATCTAAAAAAGTCAAACTCATAGTAATAGAGAGTAAAATGGTGGTTACCAGGGGCTCTGAGGTGGGAGAAATGGGGAGATGTTGGTCAAAGGACACAAACTTCCAGCTATAACAGGAATAAGTTCTGAGGATCTAATGGACAGCATAGAGATTATAGCTAACAATACTGTATCATATACTCTATTATATACTCAAAAGTTGCCAAGAGAGCAAATCGTAATTGTTCTCACTGCACACACACACTCACTCACACGCGCACGCACACACACACAATGATAATTATGTGAGGTGATGGAGATGTTAACTAACCTTACAGTGGTAATCGTTTTGTGATGTATGTGTATCAAATCACCTTGTTGTACATCTTAAACTTACACAATATGTCAATTATATTTCTATAAAGATGGAAAAAATAATGAATCTCTAATGATCTGTGTTTGATCATATGTGAAAAGTGAAACAAAGAAGCAATCAAAGATGACACTCAGTTTTCTGGCTTAGGTAACTGGATGGGTACTGGAACAATTTTACCAAAATAGGAGACAATAGAGGAATGAATAGAAGAAAAGATTGAGAAACAAAAGCTCTAAAACAGTGGCTATAGAGAACCAGACAGAAAGTTAAAAAGGGAAGCACAGGCTCTTGCTATGGCTGCTCTGAGGGGTCTGTTGAGACCACATAAATTTACAGAAACTCCAAGCTGTATGGTATTCTCCAGTATTTTGTCAGTTAGAAGCCAGCTATAGATATGAAGGGGGCAGACAGTTGAATTCTTCCAGAATTGGGGATTTGCCAAAGTAATGGAATGGAAGAGAAGTGCGACAAGGGATTTCTTAGTAATGACTGGCAGACAGAGAATGAAATTATCTCAAAGTACATTCTGTAAATTAACAATATTTTCAACCTTTTAAAGTATATTTTTATACTTTAAACTACTCACTTTATAGATACAGAATGTCATAAGGAATGGGAAGGAAGAATTCTGAATACTCTGGTACAAGTACCTGCACTGCATATGAAACAGTACAGTGTTATTTGAAAGTAATCACAAGTTAGTTAAAAATGTATATTGCAAACTCTAGGGCCACCACTAAAAATCTTTTTAAAAGAAGTATAATTGACATGCTAAAAGAGGAAATAAAAGGGAGCCTTTTAAAATGTTCAATTAAAACCAGCAAAGACCAAAAAAGAAAGGGGGGCAAGAGCAAATGCGACAAATAGAAAACAGTTATAACGTGGTAGATACTAATCCAACTATCAATAATCCCATAAATTGTAAATGTTCTAAATCCAACAATTAGAGATTATAAGAATGGATTAAAAAAACAAGACTCTGGGCTTCCCTGGTGGTACAGTGGTTGAAAGTTCGCCTGCCGATGCAGGGGACACGGGTTCGTGCCCTGGTCTGGGAAGATCCCGCATGCTGCGGAGCAGCTGGGCCCGTGAGCCATGGCCGCTGAGCCTGCGCGTCCGGAGCCTGTGCTCCGCAACGGGAGAGGCCACAACAGTGAGAGGCCCGCGTACCGCAAAAAAAAAAAAAAATTAAAAAAAAAATAAATAAATAAAAAACAAGACTCTATATGTTGTCTACAAGAAACCCACTTTAAATATGACTCAACCAGGTTAAAAGTAGAAGGATGGAGAAAAATATGTCATGCTGACATAAAACAAAGAAAGCTAGAGTACCTATTTTTATTTTAGAAAAGTTGGCTCCAGAACAAGAAGGATTTCATGAATAAAGAGTACATACATTGCCAAGAACAGACACCAGACTTTGCACACTCACATATATACTCTTCACACACACACACGTGCAGGTACACTCATGCACATATGTGCTCAGACATATTCACTTGCACATCCATATATAGACTTGTGTGCACACCTACACAAACTCCAAGCTACTGGGGAGACAAGCAGACACAGTCAACATTGGGAGAAGGAAAAATCTTTGGGTTTAAAATCACAACTTTCAACTTAAAATATTTATAATGTTCTTATAACTAAAAGTGGCCAGAGAGTTATGGATTCTGGTTAAGATAGTCTTATTGAATCCCCCACGCTGCAGGAAGCAAGGTTCAATGTAGCACACGTAGAGTTCTTATATAATAAATGTATTATATAATCATATGTTTTCCAATAATAGTTATTTAATAGCTCACAGTGATATGGTACCTTTAAAATTATTTTTATCTAAACACTCTAACATAGGTAATGCTTATATCTACGTTAAAACTTGCTTTAACATGGGTTAAATCAATATCCATTTATAATATTGATTTGAATTAACTTTTTTTTTTTTTTTTTTCAGTACGCGGGCCTCTCACTGTTGTGGACTCTCCCGTTGCGGAGCACAGGCTGCGGACGCGCAGGCTCAGCAGCCATGGCTCACGGGCCCAGCCGCTCCGCGGCATGTGGGATCTTCCCGCACCGGGGCACGAACCCGTGTGCCCTGCATTGGCAGGCGGACTCTCAACCACTGCACCACCAGGGAAGCCCTGAATTAACTTTTAAGAGGTATTGTTTCTCATTTAAAAGTATCTGTGGTTTTTTTCTTTTTTTGGCTTTGTTGCCTTTTAGCAAAGAAGTCATGTAAAGGTTATGAATGGTGTTCCACCTAACGCTAAACGAAGACTATTAGAATAAATCCTCTATTGAAACATCATGATTGACAAATAATATCAAAATACATATTTAAAAATAGGGGTACTGAAATTTTGATTAAAGTGAGCCAGGTGGCTAAGATGACCCTACTGTGTGATAGTCATCTCAGTGACTTGTGACCTTTATGGTTTTGCAATGGTCAGATATGAAGAAAAAATTATTATCTTTTCATTTCACCATTTTTTAAACTTCTGTCTACCATTTTCCTGTTTTCTGCTCTATATTGTATGATGATATAACTATGGGTTTTGCTGGCCTCAGTCTTTCTATTAAACTAGCAAAATGTCCTATAATTTCCAAGCTGTCAAAATCTGATCTGCATGCCAGAAGGCCATATTTTTAAATACATGAATAGCCTTGTGAACAAAAACATTCCTGTCAAGTGTGCATTTCTCAGTACCAAAACAGCTCCATCCTTGGTTATGTCAAGGATGAACTGTCACAGCAGTTCTTTGAGGTTTGAGTGTTTAACATATATTATCTCTTGACAGTCTACCATTACAGTTCGCAATCTGCTATTACTCACTGCTGTTGGATCTCCTGGAGCACTTGGATCTGGTAACTCAACAAGCAGCTGCAGTAACACAAAAGAATTGCTGAAACAGAGATTTTGGACTGACAGAGCACTAATTTTAATAATGACAAATTGTCTCAGAATTCAACACTTTTTGTATGCGTGACCCTGTTGCTCCTGAAACAAAGTAATTTATGTGCCTGTAAATTGTTCCTGTACTTTAATTTGGTACTTGTATTGATATCATGTGTTTTTATTTCAGCACATCTGACATAAGAGTTAAATGTTGTCTTTGTAATATTTCTTCAATGAAAGGACAAAGAGGCAAGGTGAATGAAATTTTTTCTCTCTTCTGTGTTCCCATAGCATTTTGAATATGGCTTTATACGCTTGTTTATTATATTTTAATTAATTATTTTTTCCACTGGATTGTGAGCATATCTGGAGCAGGGAAAAATTTGATACATTTCTTTATCTTGGACTCTGCATAGTTCCTGGCATAAGACAGAACAGGAACCACACACTCAGATGAACATAGGGGCCAGCAGTTAAAGCATAATAAAATAGTTTGGATTTATAAATCTAAGAAAGTAAAACAAAAACAAGATGCACATGATAGAAAGCTCAAATTCACATTCAAGACAATCAGGGGTGGTGGTGTCAGTATTGACCTAGCAAGCTTATGCTTTGCTTTCTATTCTCCAGTAGATGGCCATGCTTCTTTTCAAGGCTTCATATAAACTTTGCTAATACATTTACATTTTTAAGTAATGGTGAACAATATTCCTCCCAAACAAAACATACCTGTGAACTGAATTTAGGTCATGTGTTGACAGTTTTTTAAACTTTGAAGAAGGTACTCAACAAATATATAAATGCTAAAAGCAGGGCATCAAAAGTTATATATTTCATAGACCACTCATTTTGAAGCATGGTTTCATTAACCAGTTGTTTGTATTTTAAAATTTATCATTTATTGAAACATGCATTTATATTAATTAATAAAACTAATAACTATTCTACAGATAATGAGTTTAAAGTCTTAAAAATACTTTTAAAAAATAAAATGCAAACAAAAAAATAAATAAAATGCAGTACAATTTCTTTTTTGGCTATACAAATTTATAAATCAAGAGCATAAAGAGATAGTTTTCAAATTGAATGAGTGCTTGCAAATTTGAAAAGTTGCTTTTCCTTTAATTTAAATATTTTAAGCCACCATATAGAGATCAAACAATCTTTCACTTATCTCCTCATGAATTTCTAAATTTCAGTAATGGGATCTGTGAGGCACACTAAGCAACTGTGTAATATTTGTTACAAGTAAAATGAAATTTCCATTGACTTTTCTAAAAAGTGAATCCCAAATATTTTTTCCTTTAAACATCCATATTGAAATTTAGAAAGTCATGAAGAGAGAAGTGAAAGACTGCTTGATCAATATATGGCTACTTAAAATATTTAAATTAAAAAAAACTTTTAAATTCTTCAAGTACTCATGCAATTTGAAAATCTCTTCGTGCTCTTAATAAAATTATTATTAAATATAATACTAATATTTTCATGATATCACCATTTAATAGGGAAAAACAGAGGTAAAAAGAAAGTATTGAACAATTTCAGCATTCGTCCTAGTTTTATGGAGTAATACTTACCTGGAACCATTGACAATTATTATGTAGAAACAAAATATAATCCAGTGAAAATGTCAACAGAGAAAGAAAGGTAAAAATTATGAAAACAAGCAATGCAAACATGTTATAAGGCTGTTGGATGAACACAATAGAGAGCATTTGCTTTGAAAACAGAGAGGAGGGCTTTTCTGGTGGCACAGTGGTTGAGAGTCCGCCTGTTGATTCAGAGGAGGCAGGTTCGTGCCCCGGTCCGAGAAGATCCCACATGCCGCGGAGCGGCTGGGCCCGTGAGCCATGGCCGCTGAGCCTGCGCGTCCGGAGCCTGTGCTCCGCAATGGGAGAGGCCACAACAGTGAGAGGCCCACGTACCGCAAAAAAAAAAAAAAAAAAAAAAAAAAAAGAAAACAGAGAGGAGGTCTTCAGTGTATTGGAACAGTCCAGGAAGAATTCACAAAATAAAAGGAACTTCAACTATACTTTGAATATAAGTAAATTTTGACTATCTCTAGAAGAAAGTATTTGGTATTATTTCACTTTGGATAGGAAGGAAAGTATGAAAATGACACAGATAAGGCACATTGGAGAATAGCAAGTTGTATGAGCTGATGATGTTCCCTTAAAATTTATTCATTGAAGCATTAACCCCCAATATGTCAGAATGTGACTATTTGGAGATATAAACTTTGAAGAAGTGATTATGCTAAAATGTGGCCTTTAGTATGGGCCCTAATCCAATCTAGCTGGTGACATTATAAAAAGAAGAAAGTGATACCAAGGATGCATGAGCACAGAGAAAAGACCATGTGAGGACACGGCAAGAAAGTGGCCGTCTGAGAGCCAAGGAGAGAGGCCTCAGGATCATGGACTTCGTCTCCAGAGCTGTGAGAAAGTAATTGCTGTTTAAGCCACCTGGTCTGTGGTATTTTGTTATGGCACCCCCAGCAAACTAATGAGCACACCATTTTAGTAGGAGTAGAGGATTTATGTAGATAGACAGTGGGATGTAGCTTAGGAAAGCTTGAGGCCAGACGAAAGAGATCATTGAATCAACCAGCGCTGAGAAAGATATTTATGGGGTGATAAGTGAAGGCGTGGGTGGCATATAACAGTGGGGGCTTGTTTCACTGTCTTATGTAGTAGAGAAGTTTTGGACCATGCAGCACCCCTACTTCATTCTTGGAATTGAACAGGGAACTGAATGTCCATCAAATTCTTCAGAACGTAGAGACAAGTCCCTGGATTCACTGAGCAACTCTTTGGATGGATGCAGAAAACACTTTCTTGTAGCTGTTTACTGTTTTCCTGCAAGTTATTTTCCCCCTTGTGTGAAGATTTCACATTGCCAATTCTTGGTGAAGAGAAATATTTGTGACATGAGCAATTAGGTTGTGAACCTAAACAAGGGAAAAGGTTGTGCACTATTGAGTATTGTCTAATTTTTAATTATAAACCTCTTACATTTTTATGTTTACAGTTTATGGTTTTGCTCATTACCATGTATTTTTTGGTAGAACTAATCATTTTTTGATGGGAAAAATTGATTTCTCTTACTCTTAGATACCATCTGCTGCTTCATTCAATGAGAGAATGAGAAACACGTGATGAAAGATGGAAAGAGAAATCCAGCAGCTTACGTGGCTCTGGATCTTCCATATCTCTGTATCTCCTGCCTGCTTGTTGGCAAATACCAAACAGAAATTTTGAATATTTTTATGTGAATACAGAGGGCTTAGGCTTATGAGCCCCTTACAAACAAAGGAACTCACAGGAGGACTGAGAAAACAGAAAAGATAAGAGAGAGTTATGCATTTTAGTGAGTATGTGATATTATCTGTCAGGCCTATGTAGGTGCTTTTTAAGAGGTGCATAATAGCAATGAGTCCATTGTGAATTACACAGAAAACAACGATGCAGCGACAAGAGGCAAATGTGAAACCAAGTATTCCTAAACGTGCTAAAGTTTGGTTCTCAAAGAATCTGAATTCAAAATCAGTTTCTAGAGGAGAAACCAGGTAATTCATGAATAAAGACTTTTAAGAATATCTGGGTCTAACTTGGTATACTCTAAGAAGCAGCAGCAAACTCTTTGATTGCTGTAAATATTAATGTACTTCAAAAATTAAATGTGATTTTTTAACGTAAAGAAAGAGCTAGATAAATAGAAATTAACAAATATTGTGACAATGGAATCTGGATTGTTTTGAGAATCATGCAGGAGAACATTTCAAACCTGAGCAAGAAAGATGTCAGTGCTTAAGTGAGAAGCGTTTAAGGAAACGTCCACCTGCACATACCTCTATAAGGTTTAGTGTCAAGTTTTAGATTAAGGCTAAATTGACATTCAGCTGCAGTTACACAGAAGAGGCTCTGTGATTAAAACTTATAAGCATCTCCTGTCTGCCTGTTAGCACAAAAACAAACAGGTATCCATGTGTAGATCTGTTCCATAATTATTCTATGAAATCCCAAGCTATCTAGCTGAAGGTAACTTGGCATTTAAAATTCCTGAAATGTTAGATAATATCTTTGCTCACCTGGAACATATTCAATTCATTTAGTAATGAGTTTATTTTCCCCATGCAATTTAACTTTTTCACCTTTTGGACTACAGGTGGGCAAAGGATACACACTTTACCCAGGGATTTCCCACTTATTATCACTAGGTAATCTCAGGTTTCCTTTATTGACTTCATTATGATAAAAAGGGAAACAGATTCTTCTCATATAATTGGTTGTCTGGGTCCTAGCAAACCTTCTATTGGAGTTTTCATATTGATTTGGCTGCTCTCTCCCTTACTCATTGAAGCTAGCACTGTCTTAGAACGTAACTACACTCTACTACCAGTGACGAAAATTCCAGGGAGAAATAATACACCTGAGAAGTAGAATCAGTTCAGTTTCAAGCTGCTCAAGCTTAAAAGCATTTATTTGCCTAGCTGCTCAAACTTAAAAGCATTTATTTGCCTAGTCACTGAGTCAGAGGACAGTTGAAGTTTAAAAATGTCTAATCACTAGTACTCACAAAGTAGTACCTATATTCTAGTCTTTGCACTCGCCCTATAATGCTTATGTAATTGCTGAAGAAGCTGAAACAGAGAGATTACATAACCTACACACAATAACACAGATTGGGCTTAAAACACAAGGAGTTTATGATTCTCAAACCCTCTTAAACAGTATTCTATGCTCAATGTATCATTTTCTTGTTAATCCACAATTTTTTTTTTTACATTTGATAAAAATTTCCTCCTTAACATGTTTAATTTTTTGGCCTTGTTACTACTTTCCTGATCAGTGAGTAGCCCTTGACTTTGGCCCTAAGAAAGACAATTGGTCACTATTTCTTCTGTAGAGATCATGATAGTTTAGGTACTGGATCTTATATCCCATAGTCATTCTGATTTGTTTTCTCATTCTACATTTTTGGTACTTTGGGGATCAGAACAAGTAATTTATTTCTACCTTAAATTTATTTTCCTTTTCTTTTTTCCTTCCTTTCTTTTCTTTCTTCCTTTCTTCCTTTCTTTTTCTTTCTTTCTTTCTTTCTTTTCTTTCTTTCTGTCTTTTCTTCTTCTTCTTCTTCTTCTTCTTCTTCTTCTTCTTCTTCTTCTTCTTCTTCTTCTTTCTTCTTCTTCTTCTTCTTCTTCTTCTTCTTCTTCTTCTTCTTTTTCCTTCTTCTTTCTCCTTCTTCTTCTTCCTCTTCCTTCTTCTTCTTTCTCCTTCTTCTTCTTCTTCTTTCTTCTTCTTTCTTTCTTTCTTTTCCTTATGTCATTTCCACCTCCAGCTCTCATCCACACAACTCTGCTGAGCTACTCCTTCCTCATATTTAGGCAGGCTGGATATGATCATATTTTCTTAAATAACATCCTTTATGATATAAAATATGCACATCTACATTTTCAAACCATAGATTTTTATATCTCAAAAAAGCACATGTTTTTGAGCAAAAGAACAGCTATCCCTATGCCCTTTGCCACCAAAATGAATATTTCAATTTGTAGTCCTTTCTTTGGAAAATGGGGATATTCTTTCAGATTGCCTTTGCAAGATACTTTTAAGTGGCTCATTTTAGTACGTTTACACTAAATGAATTTTGGTTCCATTTACTTTAGACAGGTGATAAACATACATATTATATAACTGGTTATTTCTTATCAAATATTAAGGAGTAGTCAAAGAAAGGAGTAGACTGAAGATGACCTTGAAGAACATACCAAGTCAAATAATAAGACTACGCTGAATGTGATATCTGGCAGGGATAATAAAACCTGTTTTCACTTTAGGTAATAATGTGTTTGAAGTTAAGTCATACTTGGAACAAAGCACTAAACTCAAGAGAGGTACAGCAAAATTGATAATCCTCTTAGAGGTTTACAAAGACGTTTAGAAAATGTCAAAGTAATCATCAACTGTAAACTTCTTTAAAAAATATTATGTGCTGTCTCTACATGGAACAGCTGCACCTTCCAGGGACGTAGATTGCATGAGAAAAAAAGCACAGAACTTGACATCAAATGCACCGGTATGTAACTTCCGATTTCATCTTTTTCTAGCTATTGGCCTTGGGGAATTTATTTAGCTTCTTAGAACCTCAGTGACTCCATCTGCAAACTGGGGATAATGATACCCACATGATAAGATTATTGCAAGAAGAAAAGTATTTGGTTCACAGTGAATACTGTGTTTTTGAATGTTCAATGAAAGTACAATAATGACAGAGATGGATCTTAAGAAATTTTGGCCCCTTTCTCAAGCTATTCTTTGGAAACTCCAATGCTAAAGCACCAAATCATTTGTTGTTTTATCCACTGACAGTTCTTTTAATCATTGTATAACAAGTATACAAATTTTTAGTAGTTAAAACAGAAAGTTCCGCTTTCTTTCTAAAGTCTCTTGGCATCTCTTTTTGTAGAGTCTACATTTGTACCATTTTCCAAGTTATAGTTTGGGGGGTAAGAATATTTACAAATCTAATATAGTTTATTGGGAAGACTGTAAGTAGGAATAAATAAATAAATAAAGTGTTAGAGCACCTTTAAATAAATAACAGCAGTAAGTCAGGGACATTCTGATAAAACTTCATGAACACACACAGCCTTGCTTACAGGATCACCTTACAAGTAACGAGAAGGCGACTCATTCATGGGAAATGTCCTGAGAGAAGCCCCCAAACACCTTTTCCTCAAGAGTCATCACCACCAATATTTTCAGTAAAATTATGGAAGTTGACTACAGTGCAGAAACTTTCCCCCAGCAGAAATAACAGTTGTTATTCCTATCTTAATATAAGAGATAGTTAAGGGCTCCTGCAACTTATTTCCTAATATCTCCAAAAAACTTTATCCTCTTTTTCACTCTTCCTGCTTCTCAGAATAGCATAGACTAGGCTGGTCCACCCAAAGTTAATCCTGTGTACTCTTAGTGGTACTCTCCTCTGTTCTCGGGGCATTTTTCCTATTAATTATCCAAACCCTTCTCCTATTCTAAGACATACTCTTGCAAATTTATTCTACCTACTCTCCATTACCACTTTGCCTACAATCATCTAGTCTCTTTATTCTAAAAGAGCCTTCAGAGGAGCTTCAAGATGGCGGAAGAGTAAGACACGGAGATCACCTTCCTCCCCACAAATACATCAGAAATACATCTACATGTGGAACAACTCCTATAGAACACCTATGGAACGCTGGCAGAAGAACTCAGACCTCCCAAAAGGCAAGAAGCTCCCCATGTACCTTGGTAGGGCAAAAGAAAAAAGAAAAAACAGAGACAAAAGAATAGGGACAGAACCTGCACCTTGGGGAGGGAGCTGTGAAAGAGGAAAGGTTTCCACATGCTAGGAAGCCCGTTCACTGGTGGAGATGGGGGGTGGGCAGAGGGGGGAAGTTTTGGAGCCATGGAGGAGAGCGCAGCCACAGGGGTGCGGAAGGCAAAGCGGAGAGATTCCCATACAGAGGATCGGTGCTGACCAGCACTCACCAGCCCGAGGGGCTTGTCTGCTCACCCGCCGGGGTAGGCAGGGGCTGGGAGCTGAGGCTCGGGCTTCAGAGGTCAGATTCCAGGGAGAGGACTGGGGTTGGTGGCATGAACACAGCCTGAAGGGGGCTAGTGCACCACAGCTAGCCGGGAGGGAGTCCGGGAAAAGGGCTGGAGCTGCCAAAGAGGCAAGAGACTTTTTCTTTCCTCTTTGTTTCCTGGTGCACGAGGAGAAGGGATTAAGAGCGCAGCCTAAACGAGCTCCAGAGATGGGTGCGAGCCGCGGCTATCATCGCGGATGCCAGAAAAGAGCATGAGATGCTAAGGCTAATGCTGCAGTCACCAAGAAGCCTGTGTGCGAGCACAGGTCACTCTCCACACCTCCCCTCCAGGGACCCTGTGCAGCCCACCACTGCCAGGGTCCCGTGATCCAGGGACAACTTCCCAGGGAGAACACACAGCTTGTCTCAGTCTGGTGCAACATGACGGCGGCCTCTGCCACTGCAGGCTCATCCCGCACTCCGTGCCCCTCCCTCCCCCAGGCCTGAGTGAGCCAGAGCCACCGAATCAGCTGTTCCTTTAACCACATCCTGTCTGGGTGGGAACAGACATCGTCAGGCGACCTACCCGCAGAGGCAGGTCCAAATCCAAAGCTGAACCCTGGGAGCTGTGCTAACAAAGAAGAGAAAGGGAAATCTCTCCCAGAAACCTCAGGAGCAGCAGATTAAATCTCCACAATCAACTTGATGTACCCTGCATCTGTGGAATACCTGAATAGAAAACGAATCATCCCAAATTATGGTTGCTTTGGGAGCAACGATATATATATTTTGTTCCTTTTTCTTTTTTTGTGAGTGTAAACGTGCATGCTTCTGTGTGTGATTTTCTCTGTATAGCTTTGCTTTTACCATTTGTACTAGGGTTCTGTCTGTCCTTTTTTGTTTTTTGTATAGTTTTTAGCATTTGTTATCAGTGGTGGATTTGTTTTTTGGTTTGTTTGCTCTCTTCTTTCTTTCTTTTTTATTTAATTACCTTTTAAATTTTTTATTTATTTTTAAATAATCTTTTTATTATTTATTTGAATAGTTATTTTATTTTACTATTTTCTTTCTTTCCCTTTCTATCTCCCTTTCTTTCTTTCTTCTTTCTTCCTTTCTTTCTTTCTTTCTTTCTTTTCTTTCTTTCTTTCTTTTCTTTCTTTTCTTTTTTTTCTCCCTTTTATTCTGAACTGTGTGGATGACAGGGTCTTGGTGCTCTGGCTGGGCATCAGGCCTGTGCCTCTGAGGTTTGAGAGCCGAGTTCAGCACATTGGTCCACCAGAGACCTCCCAGCTCCATGTAATATCAAATGGCAAAAACCTCCCAGAGATCTCCATTGCAACACCAAGACCCAGCTCCAATCAACGACCAGCAAGCTACAGTGTTGGACACACTGTGCCAAACAATTAGCAAGACAGGAACACAACCCCACCCATTAGCAGAGAGGTTGCCTAAAATCATAATAAGGTCACAGACACCACAAAATAAGCCACCAGATGCGGACCTGTCCACCAGAAAGACAAGATCCAGCTTCATCCACCAGAACACAGGCACCAGTCCCCTCCACCAGGAAGCCTACACAACGTACTGAACCAACATTAGCCACTGGGGCAGACACCAAAGACAACGGGAACTACGAACCTGCAGCCTGCAAAAAGGAGACCCCAAACACAGTAAGTTAAGCAAAATGAGAAGACAGGGAAACACAAAGCAGTTGAAGGAGCAAGGTAAAAACCCACCAGACCAAACAAATGAAGAGGAAATAGGCAGTCTGCCTGAAAAAGACTTCAGAATAATGATAGTAAAGATGATCTAAAATCTTGGAAATAGAATGGAGAAAATACAAGAAACAGCAGATGAAGGAGAAAGGTGAAAACCCACCAGACCAAACAAATGAAGAGGAAATAGGCAGTTTACCTGAAAAAGAATTCAGAATAATGATAGTAAAGATGATCCAAACTCTTGGAAAAAGGATGGAGAAAATATAAGAAACGTTTAACAAGGACCTAGAAGAACTAAAGAGCAAACAAACAATGATGAACTACACAATAAATGAAATTAAAAATTCTCTAGAAGGAATCAATAGCAGAATAACAGAGGCAGAAGAACGGATAAGTGACCTGGAAGATAAAAAAGTGGAAATAACTACTGCAGAGAAGAATAAACAAAAAAGAATGAAAAGAATTGAAGTCAGTATCAGAGACCTCTGGGACAACATTAAACGCACCAACATTCGAATTATAGGGGTCCCAGAAGATGAAGAGAAAAAGAAAGGGACTGAGAAAATATCTGAAGAGATTATATAGTTGAAAACTTCCCTAATATGGGAAAGGAAATAGCTAATCAAGTCCAGGAACCGCAGAGAGTCCCATAGAGGATAAATCCAAGCAGAAACACACCAAAGCACATGTTAATCAAACTATCAAAAATTAAATGCAAAGAAAAAATATTAAAAGCAGCAAGGGAAAAGCAACAAATAACATACAAGGAAATCCCCGTAAGGTTAATAGGTGATCTTTCAGCAGAAACTCTGCAATCCAGAAGGGAGTGGCAGGACATATTTAAAATGATGAAAGGGAAAAACCTACACACAAGATTACTCTACCCAGCAGGGATCTCATTCAGATTTGACAGAGAAATTAAAACCTTTACAGACAAGCAAAAGCTAAAAGAATTCAGCACCACCAAACCAGCTTTACAACAAATGCTAAAGGAACTTCTCTAAGCAGGAAACACAAGAGAAGGAAAAGACCTACAATAACAAACCCAAACCAATTAAGAAAATGGTAATAGGAACATGCATATCGATAATTACCTTAAATGTAAATGGACTAAATGCTGCAACAAAAAGACATAGACTGGCTGAATGGATACAAAAACAAGACCCATATATATGCTGTCTACAAGAGACCCACTTCAGACCTAGGGACACATACAGACTGAAAGTGAGGGGATGGAAAAAGATATTCCATGCAAATGGAAGTCAGAAGAAAGCTGGAGTAGCAGTTCTCATATCAGACAAAAGTCTTTAAAATAAAGACTATTACAAGAGGCAAAGGAGGACACTACATAATGATCAAGGGATCAATCCAACAAGACGATATAACAATTGTAAATATCTATGCACCCAAAATAGGAGCACCTCAATACATAAGGCAAGTACTAACTGCCATAAAAGGGGAAATCGACAGTAACACAATCAGAGTAATGTAAATGATACATTAAACAAGATGGACTTAATTGATATTTATAGGACATTCCATTGCAAAACAACAGAATACACTTTCTTCTCAAGTGCTCATGGAAGATTCTCCAGAATAGATCATATCTTGGCTCACAAGTCAAGCCTTAGTAAATTTAAGAAAATGGAAATCATATAAAGTATCTTTTCTGACCACAATGCTATGAGAAAAGATATCAATTATAGGAAAAAATCCGTAAGAAATAGAAACACATGGAGGCTAAACCATACACTACTTAACAACCAAGAGACCCCTGAAGAAATCAAAGAGGAAATCAAAAAATACTTAGAAACAACTGACAGTGAAAACACGACAACCCAAAGCCTATGGGATGCAGCAAAAGCAGTTCTAAGAGGGAAGTTTATAGCAATACAATGCTACCTTAAGAAACAAGAGGGCTTCCCTGGTGGCACAGTGGTTGAGAGTCCGCCTGCCGATGCAGGGGAGGCGGGTTCGTGCCCCAGTCCGGGAGGATCCCACGTGCCACGGAGCAGCTGGGCCCGTGAGCCATGGCCGCTGGGCCTGTGCGTCCGGAGCCTGTGCTCTGCAACGGGAGAGGCCACAACAGTGAGAGGCCCGCGTACCACAAAA
>RJWK010007896.1:0-48805 GCA_004363435.1 Platanista minor | reverse complement strand
CTTAGTTGCAGCATTCAGGATCTGGTTCCCTGACCAGGGATCAAACCTGGGCCCCCTGAATTGGGAGCACAGAGTCTTAACCACTGGACCACCAGAGAAGTCCCTTGTCTCTCATCTTGACTTTGGGGCTTCCCTAAGTACTGTTGCTCAGCTTGAGTCTATGTCTTGCAGTTCTTTTGGCGGTGATCTACTCTTAACTATCCTGGAGGCCTGCGGGTGTGATGGTAAACCGTGGGGGAGGGAAAACATTCTATAATCTTGCAGTAAATCCCAGCCTCTCGTGGGCCTCTGTTTGAGGGTGTGGCCTTCCCAAGTGTTTCTGACTCTCCCCAGGGATATGGCTCTGTCCCCTGCCTCTACTCCTTCCCTTGGCTGCAGCATTTCCTTGAAGCCCTATCCCCTGCTGATATGTTCCCCCAACACACCGCATCACATGGGAAAGGAAGGATGTAGAAGGCTGAACTGGAGGAGAACTTATTTCCTCTAGCTAGGATGAGATTTCAGAATTGCACTCTGGCCTAGTCCTTTCTCTGGAGAGTAAGATTCTGCTACATAGAAAGCTCCATTGCCAACCCCTCGTCCCCACCCCCTCCAGAGCCACCAGGGCACCTCTCTCCATCCTCACCATGAGAGCCTGCAGGGGTTCCTGAAGGGAACACGCCCCAAGAGTCTGGCTCCCAGGATTTTCTCCCTGTCAACTAGTCATCCATAAGTGCCCCTGCAAATGAAGCAGAAATCAGGACCCACCATGATCTCCATTGATTCTAGTTGTCTAAATTAGGGACCTCCATGCTCCTCAGGTACCCTAGTTGTTCACACTGAGGACTGTCATGCCCCAGTGACAATATCACAAAGGGTGAAGAGACTGTAATAAAAGCAACAGTAGATGCTAGAGACGTGTTCTTGAACATGTACATTCATGACAGCATAGCCAAATAAATAGTTCACACATTAAGAAAAATTAACCAGGTAGTGATTAAAAAGTACAATCCCTAAGTGAATACCCAATTCCACCTGCCAAAAGGGATGTCCAATGATGTCATAGGGGATTTCCTATAAGACTCAAAGTGTCCTCTTTATAAGGTACAGGCACGACTCGAAGCTTCAGGGTCTGGAGAGGGTAAGGTAGGAGGGGGAAGGCAAGGTGTATTCTGAAAAAGGGAATATGTGTAGAACACACTAGGGATATCAGAAAAGGCTACTGCAGATGACTTTAACCCAGGCCTTGGTCCTCCAGTCCCAGTGTCTAGTCTAAAGATTAGAACCTACGCTCACCTAACCCATTTCTGACTTCTGGGTGTTCCATACATGTTTCTAAACTCTGGAGAATGGAGACTGTCTATTTTGGGCAGAGTGAGAAGAAATGTGGTCAAGACAATATACAAAAGATTTAGAGGAAATGAGGACATGCTTAATTTTTGGATTTGAATATACTGCATTGGTCTGTTGAAAAGTGTGTGTGTGTGTGTGTGTGTGTGTGTGTGTACAGTCTTTGTGAAGCGTTTCTAACTTCAGAAGTATAAAATGTTACTAACACAAAACATATCATTTAGAGGTTTAATTACTTACCTTGGTTTTGTAAATTTGAAATAATAATTATTAGTTTGAATTTCTGTGTTAATTATTCTGGGTGAAGGTGGCAAAGGTGGATGGAAACTGTAACACATTAAATACTCAAAATTAAATAAGTATAAAAAAAGTTCTGTTTCTGGGTTGATGAAAGTAAAAAACTTATTGTATGGGAAAAGTGGTGTTCATATTTGCAACAATGTGGATGAATCTGGAGGACATCATGCTTAAGAGAAGGCCAGACAGAGAAAGGCAAATACTGCCCATTATCAATTATATGCAGAATCTACAAAGAAAAAAGTCAAACTCATAGAAACAGAGGAGTGTTTGCCAAGGGCTAGGGTTGGGGGAAATAACGAGAGGGTGGCAACAGGGCACAAGCTTTGTATGAGATGAAAGTCTTAGGATCTAATGTACAACGCGGTGACCAGAGTTGATAATACTGTAGTGTATACTTGAAATTTGCTGAGAAGGTATTGATACAACTTAAATGTAAATATGCGAGATGAAACAACGATGGAATTGTGAACAAAGGAGATTCTGAGAGTATAAATCGTTGAGAAACAGCCCAAATCCTGGGAGAATTTCAGAGTTTCAAAGGCTATGAAAATGGTGGGTTCAAGCCGAGATCCCCAAGAGATCTGAGGGACCAGGAAAAACGTGATTTCCAGGTGGAATGAACAGAAAATTGACTAAGGTCTAGAAGACCCATGAGGGTGGAGGGATAGAGCGGTGGGGCGGATGGGGGGGAGGGGTCGTGGGAAAGCCTCCTCCTCTATGACTCCCTCCCACACCCTCAGGAACCCTTTGTGACCAAACCACGGCTCTATGATGTAAGCCTAGGAATTTAGTCTCCAAGCACACAGCCCGTGCTCAGCTGCCCGAGGGCTGCGGTGTGATTCAGATGGTGGAGAATCCTCTCTCCTCTCTGAAAAGCACCTTGGATACTTGGCTGAACTCCAGTTGCACTTCCGGGGCAACTGACATCATCCTTGCCTTTCTGTGTGGACTGGGGTTCTTTTTCCTGTTACTCCCCTACCTCCAGAATAACATATCTTCACCACCTCCTAGGAAACATGGTAACATCAGGAAGGTAAGGAACCCTTGGGCCAGACCCACAAGCACATGAGTCTCTCTTCTTTTCTATTATTATTTCCACTTTTCTGAATCAACTACAGAGACTCCTGAAATGGGAAAGAGTAGGACATCTACTCTCAAGAACAGAACATCATCCCTGTAAAGACAAGGCAGCCTGGGCAGGGGATAGAGTGAGCACTAGGATGTCTACCCGAAGATCTCAGACCAGTTGCCCAGGTATGGTAGAGGGCTCCAGGGCAAGTCCCACACACAGTGACCAACGGTCGAGGACTGGATACTGAGTTCCATCTCAGCCAGAGGACAGGCCCATGAGCACTGGATCTCCAGCTGTGAACAGGTGTCTCGGATGAGGGCTGATCTGCTGGCACTGCTGAGGCCCTGAGAGCCTCAGAGCAGGGGCTGGAGTGGGGCCCTGGCCTCGGGAAGCAGAGACCCACCTGCTGGAGCTCAGATGAACCCGTCCTTCAGAGAATGCGTGTGTTTCTTGAGCAGAGGAACAGTGACAAAAGAAATCCAGGGTGAATCTCACATTGAAAATCCTTCTTTATGGGCTTCCCTGGTGGCGCGGCGGTTGAGAGTCCGCCTGCCTATGCGGGGGACGCGGGTTCGTGCCCCGGTCCGGGAAGATCCCACATGCCTGCGGAGCGGCCGGGCCCGTGAGCCACGGCCGCTGAGCCCGCGCGTCCGGGGCCTGTGCTCCGCAACGGGAGAGGCCGCAACGGTGAGAGGTCCGCGTACTGCAAGAAAAAAAAAAAAAAAAAAAAATCCTTCTTCATGTTCTTCAGAGAAGGAAAACAGAAAATATTTTCATCCTCTTTAAAAATGAGTGAAAGGAAAGAAAAACCCCAGAGCTCTGTTAGTTAAATGTAGAAAGTCATATTATGTATGGGCACTGAGTATCTGATGCCTTAGAGGGGGGAGAGTGAGAATTGGGTCCCAGGTCCTCGTTTTTTCTTTCTCTCAGCATCAAATGGATCCGAGGGGGAGATGCAAGATTAACCAGAGAAATAGAGCTTTGAAAGGTAAGTTGTGCCATTCATCCCTGTGTGCCCCGAGGGTTAGCCCCCATCTCTTCCAGCCCTGAAGGCCCAGCTCCACAGGCTCCGAGGAGGCCAGTGGCAGGGCCTGTCCCTCAAAAAACAGAACCCTCAGGGAGGCTCCTGGGAAGGAGAGCAGAGCCCAGACACTTCCCAGATTCCATGTGCACAATGAAGCCGTGAGGGGCCTGGAAAAGGGTGTGGCCCAGCAGGGGTGTGTGGGCTACAGTGGACCAATAGCACCTGGGTTGGGAGGTGGGACCTCCAGGTCCAACTGTGGACAAGTTGTTTAACTTTGCTCAGATTCCTCTGTGAGGTGACCCCTGCCCATTGTCCCCCACAGGGAGGATGTGAGGGCAACAAGGGGTAATGCATATGGAAGTACTTTGTAAATGATAAACCCTTTCATGAGCTTTGCCATCACTGTCAGGGATCACGTGGCCCTGGACGCTGGTGCTTGGGCTCCAATCTCCCAATGGTGTCCCCTTAAAGGGACACTGCACTCAGCCTCCTGTACGACCCCTAAGCCCCTGCCTTCACCACCATGACCCACTCTGCTGATTTCCAGCTTGCAGAGATTGCCAGAAACAGCTGGAAGAGGTTCGGGCCCTGACGTCACTTCTGCAAAGGTAAAGAATCTTTCCCTTCTCTCCTGGGTTCTTCTTCCACCCAAAGCCTACGGAGTGACACCTGGGCCGCAGGGAGCCTGGGGCTGAGCTGGGAGGGGGAACGCTGGGGGTGGGGTATGGCCAAAGCCCTGGGGTGAGGGACAGCAGGAGCATTGTGAAGTCAGCATGGGGGCCGTGGAGGGCCATGGGCCACAGGTGCCCACCCCCTGCCTGCCCTGCCCAGCCCTCCTGGCCCTGGGGGCTCCTGGCTGCAGCTTGTGCCTCATGTCTCCTGCAGCCACGTGGGGAGGTTCTCTGACAAGGCCAGCTTTCATCCGCTCTCCTGTCAAGACCCCCTTGGGGAGGTGTGCAAAGCAGCGCCTGCTGGAGCCCACCAGCCCTGCAGGGAACCTGCAGAAGAGGCTGCTCCTGCCATGTGCCCATCAGCTGCCCTGGCTCCTCTGACCCAGGGCTCTTTACCTGTGGCCTCCACCCTGTCGACAGAACCTCAAGACCAATCCAACTTGAAGAGAATCACCCTTGGCACTGTTGCAAAGAGCTCACCTCCAGGTAACTCTTTTTTGGCATCTACCATCCCAGCCATCTTGAGTCTTGGCCTTGCATGCTATCGCATTTTGTTCCTGTCCTTCTGGTGGAAGACTCCCAAGGCCTTGTTCTTCCCCACCCCATCACAGAGTGAGTCCCGGCAAGAACACCTGTCCCACCAGCCACCAGGGACCCCGTTCTCGGGAGGGCGCACAGACAAGCCGGTAGAGACTGGTAGGCCGTCATTTGTCAACCCTGAAGTCCAGAAGCTGCTGGAGATTCTAATCACTGAGAAAGTAAAACTAAAGCTTTGTAAGGAGAAAGAAAAGGATGGGTCATTCTCAGAACAAAAGAGCTCAGACTACCCCCTGAACACTATAGGGAATATGTGGAAATCACTGGGTGCGGAGCAGGACAACACAATCCTTCAATCTTTCTGGAACATGAAAGACAAAACAGAGCAGCTACCCGGTCCTCAGCAGCTCTTACACTCCGAGGTCTTGAGGGACCACTTGGAACAGAAATACAGCCAGCTCTACTGGGGTCTCCCCTCTCTGCACAGTGAGTCCCTGGTGGCTACTAGGAGCTCTTCTCAACAGCAGGCGCCCTTTGTTTTATTCAGTGGAGTTTCTAATGGCTTTTCAGTTTCAGTTCAACCCAGAATAACTTTAGGTCCTTCCCAGGCCCCAGTCTTGCCCTGCCTGGGGGTCCCACCCCAGCCTTTCGCTCAAAACTTGCCTCCGTGCCAGCCCCCATCTCTGCCTCAGATCCAGGCCCAGCCCTACCTCCCACCTTCTCTCCTATTCAGACCACCTTATTCTCCACCCCAGATGAGTACCTGTGGACTAGACTGTCCTACATTTCAGAACAAGACACTATATTTTATCCCAACTGAAACTCAATGTCTGAAATGCCCCTTGTTGCAGAAGCAACTGAAAAGTGGGGAGCCTTCACCCTCTGTGGTCAAAAGATGTCAGAAAGGCTTTAGCCAACCCATTCTCAACCTTCCCCAAGAGAGGGGGTGCTCTCAGGCCCAAAGGTCAGTTTCCATTCATCATGAGGACTTAATTGGCCCTGATCTCCAGAAGCAACATCTTCAAAAGAGGCTCATCAAAGATCAAACCAAGAGGGGCCTGGCCCTCCGTATCTACCTGCCTCTGTCTCTGGAATTGAGTTCCTCTCAGTGCCAATTTTTAAGGACTTATCAGGCACAGGGCAAGCAGGGACCATGGCAGCCCTCTGCTTTTACAGGCAAAAGGAGACTGGACCCACAGAAGATAAGGTCCAGGTGCCCTAGGAGATCCCACAGGAAAGGTCAAATGCAATTCCAACCAGGGAAGGATTTCGACAAGGGTCTAAGGCCATGTCTGAGGAGGATCTCAAAAGCTTCCTCCAGGGCCAGCCTCCCAGTGAGGTTTCTGCAAAGAAACTCTGAAAAGGAGTCAGAAAGATACTCGATGAGGCCCTTGAAGAGTGACCCTGGAAACTGTTTACCCAGTAGCCCAGAGAAGAAACATCTAGAAAAAATCTTGAGAGCCCATTTGAGCACAAAGTTGAGGAAGATTAATCAAGGTTTGATCCCTGTGATTGTGCGTCAGTCCTGGCTTGCTGCCAACTGTGATTTTTCTAAGCCCCACCCTCACGAGGAAATCAGAAATCTAGCACCCTTGAAGTATTGGAAACCCTGTGTAAACTCCTCCTGTGAGCTTTCCTTCCTCAGTCCAAGCGTTTGGCAGATGCTGGAATCACATATTATAAGGTGGCGGGTAAGGCACAAGTGGGGCTTACCCAACCAGGCCTTTGAGCCCATAAATCTCAAGCCATGTGGGGCTCAACCCTTGTCCTCTCCAAGGTCCACCTTTTCCCCCTCTGCCACCTGTCAATCTGGCGCACACTCAAAAGCCAACTTTGCTAATAAGTTCTTGGGAAAACCTCAGCCCCATCAGGGAATGAAAGTGATAACAAAAGCAACAGTTCCCACCCTGGTGAGTCCCCTCCCTGTTCCCTCACCTGAGCATACAGAAATCCAGAGGGCCCTGGGAAAGACTTCACCTGGTGACAGGTATGGGCCCTCAGAGGCCCCTCTGACTGGACAGGAGGGTAGACTGCCTTATCAGGTGCCCACAGTCAACCTCATCAACAGAAGCTGGGAGAATGGGACTGTCTTGGGGTTTCCAGCCACTAGGAAAACCCTGTCACCACCAACGAAGTCAGTTGCCCAACATCCAAAAGAGCCATGCCTTAAAACACAGGTGGCTCAAGGCCGTGCCACCGGTGAGCTCCTTCAAGACTCTCACACTGATGTGATCCTTCCTGCAGACATCTTGGCTTCTCACAGGTCTCTTTCCAGTTCCCAGAGAGAACATGCTAGTGAGGACGCGCCAGCTTTCCAGGTGATGCCATATGACCTCAACATGAGTGAACAGAGCAGCCAGGGGCAGCAGGAGTTCAAAAAACCAAAACTTAAGGACTCATTTAAGAGCCAGAGTGAGATGTTTGCCCCAGCTGAGGAGTGGAGGGACTTTAAGAGGCTCCACCCTGGAAAGCATGAAGAAATGAAGAGCAGCCAGGGACAAGAGGAACCCAGGAAACCAAAAGTTATGGAGCCGTGTAAGGGCCAGCTTGCCTCCGCTGACGAGGGGGAGGTCTGTGAGAGGCTCAAACCAGAAGAGGATGAAGAAATGAACAGCCAGAGCAAGATGCTGGCACCAACTGAGGAGTGGAGGGACTTTAAGAGGCCCCAACCAAAAGAGCATGAGGAAATGAAGAGCCAGAGGGAGATGCTCGCATCAGCTGAGGAGTGGAGGGGTTTCACGAAGCCCCAACCAGGACAGCATGAAGAAACAAAAAGCCAGAGCAAGATGCCTGCCCCAGCTGAGGAGTGGAGGTGCGTTAGGAGACTCCAACCAGGAGAGCATGAAGAAACGAGAAGCAACCAGGGACAACAGGAACCCAGGAAACCAAAAGTTAGGGACCCGTGTAAGGGCCAGTTTGCCTCGACTGATGAGAAGGAGGACGATTGGAGGCCCAAACCAGGAAAGTGTGAAGAAAGGTCTTCAGGACTAAAGGCTTCCCAAGCAAGTGGGATGAGCCACGCTTCTCAGGTCCGGGAAAGAGGAGAGTCCCTTGGGAGCAAACACCCCCAGCTCTCGCCAGGGAAGGGACAGCTTTTACCAGAAAGCCAAAAATGGATGAGGCACTTTCTGCAGTATCTTAGCCACAGTAAAAAAGGCAAAGGAATAGAAGAATCCCTTCAAAAAGGCAAGCCTGCATCAGCCACTGCTCACCACCAGAAACCAGTCAAAGGCAAATCTGTTGTACAGAGCAGGGCTATTGATCCTTGGGCGATTGGAAGAGGTGTTGGACAGGTCCTAGTAAAGAAACTGGGGCTTCACCAAGGACTCTGTGCCTCAGAGTTAAATCAACACCCAGAAGAGCTCCAGGCCCCAGCAGAGGGGCATTCCCACTACCACAGGGTTCTCTCCTCTTCAGAACAGAGAAGAGTGTTGAAAGATACAGCCTACACTCACCAAGCCAGCCCCAAGGACCACAGCTACCTTAACAAGAGCAGGCATACCAGAGGCAGGGGCGACAAGTTAGCCTTCCCACCCAGGGAACTGGAGTCCGCAGTCAGACCCAGCCAGCATAGACCAAGGGTGGCAGGTGACTAAGGCCACCTGCGCCATCACCCAACATGTCCCCAAAAATGTGTTCCCTCCGGTCAACCAGAGTGTGCTTCTCATGCCTTTCCTGGTAGGAAAGTAGTGCCAGAAAAAGTTCAGTTCATGCAAAGAAAACCTGCTTCTTCTCATGTCAACACATCGTCTGTGTGCTAATGGCTTCCTCCTACCACAATTTTTATTGTTTCCCCAAATACATGTTTTTTTCTCATGAGAGGTGGTGGCCTCTGTCTGTGCCCTGCTGCGGGGAAGGGAGGGGATGAGGGTCCACTCTTCCCAGGCGCCCGCTCTGGCTTCCAGATGGGATGGGGCCATGGAGGGAGGTTGATCCCAGCGTGGAATACTCATCCTCACCTCAATTCCCTCACTGCACTTAAGTTTCCCTAACAGCAGCATTACAGAAACAAGCAACAGCATTCAGGACGTGTCAAGGTGAACTACACCTAAAGACCTCCCCCTTCTCAGGAACCGGCTCAGTCCTCTCCTGCTCTCTCTCTACCTTGAACTTGTGGGACTGGAGGGGAGGGGTTTGCAGAGGCTGAAATACCCCTCAGGTTCCAGAAAGTGTCAGAGACAAGTTCACATGTCCGAATAAGGAGGGGAGTGTGGGGGCAGTGCTAGCCCAGAGTCCAGAGGTGGCAGAAACCTTGCCCCGTGTCTTGGTGGGGATAGATGATACCTGCCCTGGAAGCTCCTTCTCTCCCCGATGGAGCTGGGATTGAGATGGGCCGGGAGCGTCACCCGGCCTCTGCCTTTCTCACGCCCTGGAGCAGCGGTGAGAACGAGGACCACGCACTCCCATCTCTGAGGGTGTGAGGTGAGGACCATGGAGGCCGCCGAGGGCTGTCCACCCCTGCCCCAGAGGAGAGGACAGCCCTACTCACAGGGCCCACCTCCCCCGGGGAGCGAGCAGGGGTGTGACTGTGTGTGCAGTCACCTCACCGTCTGTCATGTGCCCCTAGGGTGGGATGCAGAGGATGGAGGCAAGTGGCAGAGGTGCCCATAAATGGCACAGTGACCAAGGAGCCCCTGGCGTCCCACCACCATGTACAGGCCCAGAGAAAAGAAGTTAGGGGCCAGTGGCTCACGGTGGGCCCAGCCCAGACTCTCCCCCGACTCCAGCTCCCGGATCCCAGACAGAGCGAAGGCTCCTGGAGCTCCTCCACAGAGGGCCAGGCTCCCAGAGGCCACGGAGCCGCCAATCAGGGAAGGTTCACTTGCCCACAACGTATTTAATCAACTTTCACAGGACTGGGAGCTCACGACAGACTCGCGGTCTGTGACCTTTACCTACACGTGTGGCCCAAGGAGGCTCCCATGGGACAGGTGGGACTTAACAGGCTCAGGGACTGTGCTGGGGTCCTAGCAAGTCTCACCTGCTATCAGCCTTGCTCACCCCAGAGCCTGGAGGGGGAAGAGGCCAGCAGAGAGGATGTGTCACCCAGCGGGCGGGAAGTGACCTGTGGAGAACGAAGGTGCCGTCAGCTTTCCTCCCCGGCCTGTCCACACAGGAAACCAGGGAGACAGGAGCAATTCTACAGAGCAATTTGGGGCTCTGTGTCACAGTCACACCCGTGGTGGAGAGTCCTGCTCCAGGCCCCCCCCACAGAGGGCCAGGTTGAATGGCCCTGCCCTATGCCTGTCAGGACCCCAACATGTGGGACCAGGACCTGCTGAGGGGGAGCGGGCACAGGCCTGCTTGTGCTGTGGTTTCTCCCTGGAGCCAGGTCTCACCTCTGGCCCCATCCTCCAGGGTGGACACAGCACTGGGGGCACAGCCAGGGCCTGAGGGAGGGGCTGGGATCCAGAGGACAGAACAACCTCCAGAGCTCAGGAGAGGGTGGCACAGAGCAGAGACCCTGAGCCTGACTGCTGCCAGGTCCTCTCAGAGGCACCAAGAGGTGAGTGCTGGGTTTGACGGTGCTGGACGTCCAAGGCAACTGTTGGGAGAAGTGACACAGAGGGACACCGACAGAAGAGCAAAAAACAAGAAGGTGCAAGTCCCTTTGCCCTTCTGCTATGAGGTGCAGAAAGGCCAGCAATGGAGGGCCCCCCCACTAAGAGTCCCCAACACAGGGACCCACACTCACCCCACACGGGAACCCACACTGATTCCACACGGGGACCCACACTCACCCCACATGGAGACCCATACTGATTCCACACAGGGACCCACACTCACCCCACACAGGGACCTCTCAGAGATAATACACAGACTTCACAGAGACCTCTCACAGGAGCCTTATACAGAGACCTCTCTGAGAAGAGAAATCTCAAGAGACCTGCACACAGTTCCATGCAGTCCACGCACAGGCGCCCAGTGCCCCACCGAGACTACAGAGACCCTTCAAACAGCAGCCTGACACCCACTCAAATGAGCCTGAGCCACCAGCCGGCTCTGAGTGCATCCCAGCGCCATGTAGCAAACTGAAGGTGCAGGAGGAGATCAGTACCAGTGCCCACAGAGAAAATTCTTGGGTAGTTTTTAATTACTTCTGAAGAAAAAGAATTACAGATTCCCCGTGAAAACCCACAAAATCCTTTCCTTCACAGGTTTCAGTTAGCTTGAGCTCTGACTCACAGTTGAAAGAATGACAGACTTCGAAAGGGAGCAAAATTATGCCAGCATCAAATGAGGGAAAAATCTTTGTCCGATTTTAAATATCGTTCAGTCAAATGGCATCAGGGGGTCACATGCTTTGTTTTGCTGGGGACAAGTTCCTGACCTCAAAGTGACTTCTTTCCTTTGGAAACATGATGTAGAGAGTCCTACAGCAGGGGGGGTCCATGGTGAAATGAACCAGCAAAGAGGCATCTAACCCCTACTTCCTAGCTGTGCAAATCGCATGGGATTTCGCACAGAATAGCTTGTGTCAGGTTTGTAAGGTTTGCTTCATTTTTCAATGAAGTGAGACACCTTATCAAACACACGAAGCTTATTCACAAATGTGACAGATTTTTGGTAATATCTCTATTACATTATCTGGCATATTTGTACCTAACTGCCTAATATGAAATGGTATTGTTTATTTCACTCCTTTTAAAATATAGTAGTACAGTCAAGGCGGTTGTATGGTATGCAAGTCTCTAGAACATGAAAAAAATCCTAATGTTCACCTGTGATAACTTAAACTTCTGAACCATTTAGAAGAATTCATATTTTATATAATTCTAAGAAATGTGCATTTTCCAAGACTCAGGAAATTTATATTTTATTTATTTATAATAGGGCTACAAAACGGATACACTGCTTAAAAGAATTTTGAAATCTTAGAAAATATGTCACTTCATTGGTGCTGGAAATAGATATTACCTCATATTGGTTGGGAATTGGCATTTTAACATCTTGTTAAAGAAAGTATACCTTTAATCAGCACTTCTATTATAATAATAATAGATGTCTCACTGTCTGCCTAATACTTTCCAAACTGTGCACTCAGTTGAGACTACATATGTCTCATTGGTCATAAATTCTGTTGTCCTTTCCATGGTAAAATCTGGATAAGGTACAGATGTCAAGTATTATGTCTGGTTAAGTCTCTCAGGTCACTCTGTCGGGTAACAGTGTCATGGTCCTTTCTCTCAAAAGAGAGGAGTGAGCTGATGTGAGGGCCCTGTGTATTTTTTTTAATTAAGAAAAACAAATATTCAGGCTGTAAAATATTTTTTAAAATCATAGCTATTAATTTTTTGAAATGTGCTCCCTTTGTGATATTTTCTTATGTTATTGAATCACAGAACTTTGCAAAGTAGCCACAGATGTCCTCTAATAGCCAATCAATAGTATTTACTAACTAGACTAGCTCATCGTTTTCCTATAGATAGCCACACCTACAGCATCTCACATTCGTGAAAATGACACTCTCTTTTTGGAAGTTTAAGCCAATATTTCTAAACCATGTGTTTGAGATAAAACTAAATTCTAGTAAGAGGCATTATAAAATCATGTAATTCCCAACAAAATATATGAGGATTTAGGAAATACTGGCATCTTTCATAGGAAAACACAGTTGCCTCATCTCATCCTGATAACAAGAAATCTGAGGGACACAGCTCTTTGGTCTAAGCATGTGTGTGTGTGTGTGTGTGTGTGTGTGTGCTTTAGCCAGTCCTCTGGATTGGATGCATTAATATTCTTTTTTTAAGATTCGTGGGCTAGAATATTTTTACATAAGTGATGCATAGGATATGTGGTTTATAAATTAGGCTCTATGGCCATTCTTATCCCTCATGGAACGGAACATGAGGGTAAACAGAACCAGCACAAATAGTTTCTGGAAAAACGATTCCATTTCCTTGAACTTTCCCAGTAGAAGACAAAAGGTGGAGACTTCAGGTAGACAGCTGAGATACATTTGCCCCACAAATAAGTACATACATTTTAGTCTATTAAAACTAGAAGGACTCCCCCAAAGCTATTTGATGAAAGGATTTGCAAAGAGTAGATCAAGAAGGACAGGCAGGTCTAGGGTCTGCTGGCCACGACCAGGGTACCACCCAGAAGATTTGTCCATAAGTGAAGTAGGAACCACAACTTGGCCAAAGAGATGGGTGCTGCTCCTTCCCTCTATTTACTCCTAGATGACACTGCCTTTCACCACCCTACACCCTATAGCCCTCCTTCACTGTCTGTCTGGGGACTTACTGGGGACTTTAGATGAAGGCGATGAGGTGAGGAAGAAGAACAGGAGAAGGAGGAGAGCAGGAGTGGGGAGGGAACAGGAGGAGGAGGAGGATGAAGGAAAGTCATTAACAAAAAATGACTGTGGCCTCTTCTGTAGTCTGGTCACCTAATGAACAAAGGGGGACCCTGAGACAGAGATTCCCCAAACCATACAGATATTCACTTTCCACAACTGACGCAGACCAAATGCTTCCTCTGCTACATCATATAACCTGTGTGAAAGAATCCTTTCCATAGATCATCCAGATGATAAACCTAGTGTAAATTATTTCCACGACCACGAGGTTATGGCACGTACTACTGTTTTAGGAAAAAAAAAATTCATTTTGCCACTTAAAGTATTTAAGAGTATACTACCCTTCTTTGATAGCAGTCTGTTACTTTTCATCAGAACATGGTTTAAAAGGAAAAGAATAACAAGAGAAAGAAACTTCCAGGATAAACAATGAAATGTCGTGTGATCCACATCCATTTCTCTGGATAGAACTCCATCATGAAGAACATAACTGTCTGAATCTTGAATCCACCTGCAATTCAAGGTCATCCATGCAGATTTTGAGAGTTGAAGGCCAAAGTACACAAAATCCAGTTCCCGGGGCCTCCCTGACGGCGCAGTGGTTGAGAGTCATCCGCCTGCTGATGCAGGGGACACGGGTTCGTGGCCCCGTGCGGGAGGATCCCGCATGCCGCGGAGTGGCTGGGCCCGTGAGCCATGGCCGCTGAGCCTGCGCGTCCCAAGCCTGTGCTCCGCAGGGGGGAGAGGCCAGAGCAGTGAGAGGCCCACGTACCGAAAAAAAAAAAAATCCAGTTCCTGGAAATACCATCCTTGCTTTGCCCCCATGTCCCCATACACACCCTCACCTGAGCGGCATGGAGGTTCACTAAGAGACTTCTTGATGGGGAAGCCCGCCAGTCAGAGTGGACAAGACAGTATACTGGGATGCAGGAAGAAAATATTAGAACTTCCATTTGTATTCTTTCTCATCTCATTCTTTTTTTTTTTTTTTTTTTTTGCGGTACGCGGGCTTCTCACTGCTGTGGCCTCTCCCGTGGCGGAGCACAGGCTCCGGACGCGCAGGCTCAGCGGCCATGGCTCACAGGCCCAGCCGCTCAGCGGCATGTGGGATCCTCCCGGCCCGGGGCACGAACCCGCGTCCCCTGCATCGGCAGGCAGACTCTCAACCACTGCGCCACCAGGGAAGCCCTCATCTCATTCTTTTAAAATTCCTATATCTGTATAATTTTTGTCTTGCATACAAATTACAGAACCATAGTACATGCATTGAATTTGAAAATGCATAAATATACACACTGGATCTTCATACTCAGAAAACTTTTTACTGAATAGGGGAAGGATAGAAATGTTGGAGAACACTAACATGAACCAGATTCCTGGCCTTTTCTAAGGAATCAAACCAGAATCCAAAACAGCCACGGGCTCTGGGCTCTGTCAGGCAAAGCACATGTGTGTGGCCTGTCCAGGGAGAAGGAGAACCATGAATAAACTCTAGAATATCTGTTTCACCAAACTCTGAAACTCAGAGGGACCCCGTCAGCCCTGAGTTTCACCTTGTAGGCAGAGGGCAGATTACACAGGTAAGTGAACCATTCTCCCCCTACTTGCCTGCAAACACCATGCAGCTGTGGACTGGTAGGGACTCCAGTCCGTAGTAAGAGCACAGATCCAGTTAGAATACAGTGAAGGAACTTCCGGACCTTCCAGCAGCATCGGAGCTTCAGGGAGAATGTGTGAGGGTGTAGAAGCAAGGGGGACCTCAGGCAGCACCTAGTAGAGACTGGTGAACAGCAGCACACACCATACCCAGGAGAATGGCTTTTAGTTAAGAATGCAGTGGTCTGCATTTACATTAGATTGTTGAAAGTGTCCTGTTGCTTTCGAGGCAAAATTCTGAACGCAGTAGTTTTATTCACTAATTTAAGAAACAGGTTTTACATATAGAAAATCTACTGGAAGGTGTTTTGGGTCAGGTAAACAGTTCTGAAGAAAGAAAAGAAAAATGGATGCATTGCATCAAATTTATGGACATAGTGACTTGACCAGTAAGCAGGAGAGTAAAAAATATTAGGAAAAAAAAAAAAAAAAAAGCAAAAACAACAATAGCCCTGATGATATCCAGAGGTAAGCCTGGACGTAAATACCAAAAGGTATCACAGAATCCCAATCAATGCCAAGCAAGATTACTCTGAGATAATGATGAAGTGAGATAAAGTGAAGGCAATTCACAACTGTTTTCTAAGTACAGAAAAAGAAGTCACTGTGCCATCCCCCCAAAATACCAAGCACTCCATTCTCTTGGTTAAAATGAGTGACATCTACTTTGTTTCCGGTAATGGCTTTATTTTGACTACAGTCTTCCCTCTTGTAGCTAAAATTTATTGAGATGAATTATAGAATTGCCTTGGCTTTCACCATCCAACTTAAAGTGGCCCATCACTTTTAGACCCTCTCCCAAGTCACTCAACTAAAGCCCAAATCTTGTAGTAGCTCTTTTCTAACACCCTCTTACTGAGAACACCCCAGGGTTCCCCATGGTGTATGTCTTCCCTCACTGCCATGCATAAATTCAACTTGTTCTAGACTAAACTGGTTCCCAGGTGTGTTCCTGGTTGTTTTGGCTGGAGAACATGGACGTTGGAATGATCTCATCCTAACCAGCTAACTCTGCCACCCTGTGGAGAACACCCCCATTCTTCAGCCCTTTCACTAAACACTGCTTACTCCAGAAAGCCTTCTCTACTGCCCCAATGAGGACTGGTCCCCTGTGCTGTGTTGCCTAGATCACTTTGCACTTCTCCCCTGTGACAGCCACTGCATATCTTGAAGTGTTTCTCTAACTGCACTGAAAGCTCCTTGCAGGCAAGAGAGAGGAGTGAAGCATGTCTGGCCACATTGCCAGTACTTACTCTAGGCCCTGATGAAAAGTGTTTATTAAAAGTTTGTTAATTAATGGATGCAAGAATTAAAATTTTCTAACTTACCTTCTGTATAAATCACAGGAGTGTAATGATATCTCTCAAGTAGCCAATCTATTTTGAGAAAAATCTGGAAGAATAAAACAGCATTAAAAATTGATGTTTAATAGGGCAAAGAAAATGTCTAATTACTGAATTTATCATTTATTTTATATTTCAAATATGGATATCCTTGTAGCTTTTGAAATTTTTCATTGTAAAATTTAGGTGTTCACAGAACATGGATTAAAAAGCAAATTTACTTCGAGGTATTTATTGTTTCTATTTTGACACAAAGTCATAAAAAAAAAAAAACAACTATTACCAAAGAAGATGTTTAAAACATTTTAAATATGTGACTTGTAACAGCTACATATATTGTAAATCTACTGTTCTAAAAATAAGGAGCAATTATCCCTTGTTTACTTTAACATTTAATACGCTGAACAGTCTGGAGAACCATTTATTTACTAACAAATATATGTAAAATAGGGTAGTGAAAAACAACCCCGTGTGCTTTTTTGACTGTTTGAAAATTATATTTCAATTATTGAAAAAACTGAAAATGTTTCAAAACATTATTTGAAAGATGTGTAAGAGAGAGGATAGGAAAATATGCCTGCATACTTATTGCCTAACAATTTAAATTACAAATATGGAGAGGACAAACTTTCAGTTATAAGATGAGTTAGTTCTAGAAATTTCATGTACAGCATGGTGACTATAGTTAATAATAATGTACTGTATACTTGAAGGTTTCAAGAAGAATAGATCTCATGTGTTCTCACCACACACACAGATACACAGAGGCACACACACACACACACACACACAAAAGATAACTATGGGAAATAATGAATATATAAATTAGCTTGATTAGGGTATGATTTCCTGATTTCACTTTGTGAAGATTGTGGAATCATTTCACAATGTGTATGTAGATCAAAACATTATATTGTACAACCTAAACGTATACAATTTTTATTTTCAATCATACTTCAATAAAGCTGGAAAAAATACACAGACGTATATATACAGATATATACATGTATACATATATATGTTTTGTGCATGTATATACGCACATACATATGTGTGCGTTTTAGCATCCTTAAATTTGCATTACCTACTCCAGTTTTTGCTGGAAAATACTATTTTTATTGTTCCACAAAACATAGCACACCAAGGCTGATCAGCAGATTTTGAATCCCAAGTAACTGTCTTCTCTCTCCAGCAGTTTCTGACAGGTCTGCCTGTCCTTGGGTTTGGTGAATTCCCTCCCTGCTCTCACCTCCAATGGCAGAATCCCCAGCTTACCCCGACCCTCTAGTTACAGCCCTAATCCTCCAAAAATTTCATGAACATAAAGAAAGGTTCCTCCTCAGGAAAACACTGCATGGTTCTACAGTTGACCAACTACGGGTTTATAATATCATCAATTCATGTGATTTGTCTATAAACCTGGAAGGGCAAACTGAATACATGTTATTTTTTCTCAGAATAAGTGAAGGTACACATCAATCTACAACTGAAAATAAAATTTCAGTAAAATGTACTTAAAAAAGAACTCCTTGCCTAGCCCTAGATCCCAGAGGTTTTCTCCCAGGATTTTTTCTAAAAGTTTTATAGTATTATATTTTATATTTCATTTTGTGATCCATTTTGAGTTAATTAGTGTGAAAAGGGTGAAGTTTGGGCTGAGTTTTTTTAGCCTGTGGACATCCATTTTCTCCAGCATCACTTGTTAAAAAGACTAGGCTTCCTCTCTCAGAACGAAATTAGTAAAGTGAAAAAAAAAAAATGAAACATAAAACTGAAAGTGAAGATTTTTATTTTCTTTGTAAAAAAGTTTTAATATCTCTCCATTAATAAACAAATAACAATGGATGGATAGAGTTATGTTAAACAATCATTTTGCAATTGACGCATACTCAAAATCAACCCACCCAGTTTGAGAAAAAGACCTCGTTAACTGAACCGCTATGGAGACCAGCACAACTCCCAGGTATATTGGTGAATTTGAGAGAGAACTTGATAGCACATGGCTGCAGTTTACTCGGCTGAGTGCCACCTGCATAGGCACAAATGACCCAGTTCTGAAACTCATCTGGCTCCTGAGCAAATGAAATGTAAAGGACTATGTTATTAGTTTTCTGTTGATGCATAACAGATTACCACAAGCTAAGTGGCTTTAAATAACACCCGTTTATTAACGTATAGTTTACAGCAGCCTGGATTCAATGGTCAGAGTATCATAAGGCTGAGAGGAAGGTGCTAGCAAGGCAGATTCCTTGTCTGGAGGCTCTAGGAAGACATCTGCCTCCAGGCTCATTTAGGTTGTTAGAGTATGGTTCCTTGCTCTTGGAAGGGCTAGGTCCATTCTTCTCTGGCTGTCACCCAGAGTCCTCTCTCAGCATCTTAAGACCACCTACATTCCTTTTCATGTGTTTTCCTCTGCCTTCAGGCCAGCAATGAGGTATCAAGTCACCCTGTACATCAAATCTCTCCCATCTTCTCTTCTGCTGCCAGCCGGAGCACACTCTGTACGTAAAGTGCTTACCTGATTGGGTCCAGTCCACCTGGACAAACTCTATATATTAAGATCAATCCATTCAGTTTTACAACTGCAAATTCTCTTCACAGCAGTATCCAGATTAGTGTTTGAATGAAGAATCAGAGAACAGGAATCTTGGAAGACCAGGTTTAGAAATCTTACTACAGCCTGTAACGAGTTAAGTGCATTTAAGCCCTTCTGGGATTTCCCAGAGGGGTCTTGTAGTTGATGATGACACACTCTAGTTAGTTACCTTGTGATATTTACACATTAATCCTCTACATCTTCCTGGGACCTGCGATGTCCTCCAGCTCTACCACATTCATCAGGTTTCATAAAGTTCCTCAAAGGCACTACCATCCTCACCTGGTGTGGCCGAAAATTCCACCAGTGGCAAAGCAGAAGATTCCTTGAGGTGCCCCTTGATGAGGGGCAGGAGAGAGGACATGGTCTTCTTTCCTGCTTTGGTTTACAAAATTTAAAGAAGTATCAAAATTTCAGAGCTTTTGTGGACAGTTTTTTTGTTTTCACATCTAACTCTCTGTCCTCTCCTCCATGGGGCTCAGGCATCAATTAATGGACCGGACCTGGTCCAGGTGATGAATCTAATTAACAGGAACAACCAGGATTTGATCCAGACCAGACCTCCTCTAAGATGCCTAAGTTTTGGTCTCGCTTTAACTCACGACCAGTAACTTCACAAGGGCCCTCATTGTTGCCCAACAATTTTAACATATTCCTTTGTCTGTTCACTCTCGCACGCTCCTAAATTATTTCATACTTCACACCTTCTCTTTCTGAAAGCTTCCCAAGTCTCCTCCTCAGTGACCACTCTCAGCTGATGACTTGCTTCTGCTGACTAAAAAAAATTGCACAGCGTGAGAGTTGTGAGTTAAGTTTTATTTGGGGCAAAATGAGGACTATAGCCTGGGAAACAGCATATCAAAGAGCTCTGAGAAACTGCTCCAAAGAGGAGGTGCGCAAGGTCAGTATATATGTGATTTTGGTGAAGGGAGGGTACATGCAATCAAGCAGATATCTTTTGCAGAAGGTTCTGCTAGTTTCGTGAAGGTTACTGCTAGTCATGAGGAGCAGACATCACCACGAAGAATTTGTTAGCGCTTTTCTAGATATGAGCGGATGCAAGAATTGGGCTCATAAAATCATCTCCTGAAAATAAGTAGTTGTCTAAGGACCTGTTCTGCAGGTTTTTTCCAGAGCACAGAGTGCCTCATTTCTCATCTCCACCCTGAATTCCTTTCAGGAGGTGTTGAAGGTCAGCAGATGCAGCGGCTCATAATTTCATTTTTGTAGAGGTAGATGGCAAATGCCAATTTGTATGGGACATTTCCATAGGCCTGAGAAGACAGAAGCAATCGGAAGTCAACTTCCCTATTTTCCCCACATCTGCCCACCTACAGGCCATTGTGTCCATGCACCCTGCCTTCTCTCCTGACACAGTGGATTCACTGTCCATGCCCCTTTCAGAGACCAAACCTTCCACTTTGCACCAGAATCTATCTACTCTCCCCAACAAAAAGATACAAGGCAGTATACTGCCCCAGATATTCACCAACACCACCTCATGGATAAACAATAAAAATTGTATTTAATCATTACAATCAGCATACAATGGTACCATAATTTTTGCATCTTAAAAAATAAATACATAATACCTCTTTTGACCTCCATATCCACCTCTAAATCCTCCTCCATTTCTCTTCTCCAATTTACATATACACTTGAAATTTTCTTTTTTTAAATTGAGGTACAATTGACATAGAACGTTATATTAGTTTCAAGTATACAACATAATGGTTCAATATTTACATATATTGCAATATGATCACCACAACAGATCTAGTTAGCATCCATCAGCATACACAAGAATTTTTTCTTGTGATGAGAACTTTTTTTTTTTTTAATTTATTTTCTTTTGGCTGTGCTGGGTCTTTGTTGCTGCACACGGGCTTTCTCTAGTTGCGGCAGGTGGGGGCTTCTCATTGCGGTGGCTTCTCTTGTTGTGGAGCACGGGCTCTAGGCATGTGGGCTTCAGTAGTTGCAGCATGTGGGCTCAGTGGTTGCAGCACATGGGCCCTAGAGCACGCGGGCTTCAGTAGTTGCAGCACGTGGGCTCTAAGGCACACGGGCTCAGTAGTTGTGGCTCACTGGATTAGTTGCTCCAAGGCATGTGGGATCTTCCCAGACCAGGGATTGAACCCATGTCCTCTGCATTGACAGGCAGATTCTTAACCACTGTGCCACCTGGGAAGTCCTGATGAGAACTTTTAAGATCTACTCTCAGCAACTTTCAAACACGTAGTACAGTATTATTAACTGTAGTCACCATGCTGTACATTACATCCCTATGACTTATTTACTTTATAGCTGAAAATAAATTTTATTTTAAATAAATTTTATTTTATAGCAGATGCAAACTATTATATACAGGATGGATAAACAACAAGGTCCTACTGTATAGCACAGGGAACTATACCCAATCACCTGGGATAAACCATAATGGAAAATAATATTTTTTAAAATGTCTCTATGTGTATAACTGAGTCACTTTGCTGTACAACAGAGATTGGCACAACATTGTACATCAACTAGACCACAAGTAAATAAATAAATAAATAAATAAATAAATAAATAAATAAATAAGATGGCAAAGAGTAGAAATCAATCAGTCTCCTTCCTTTATTTTTAAAAGTAAGCATGCTGTTATGTTAAACAAAATTCAAAACGGAAATCACATAAAAATTCCTACAGAATTCATTCTGCAGAAGAGGCTGAGGAAATAACAAGCATGGCAGCAATAGCAATATAATAAAATATGAGTCCTATGGGACCCCAGAGCTCTTGCTATCATTAGCAGTTGAACAGAAGTGGAGAGTCAACATCAAAGAGCAGTTACCAGGATCTATAATAGCTAAAATAATACTCATATGATTATAAATATATGTATCACAGGGGAGAAAAATGGGCTTGGGTTTAATAAGAATTTGAAATTCAAGTATAATTCCAGAATGAAAACCAATTCCTTAGGACTGATTATGGCAAGATAGTTGTACTTTATATACTTTATCTTTTAGTACATTATTAGAAACTTGTGCAAACACCAGAGCAATTTATTACTTTTTCAGCACAAGAATTATTGATTATGAGACACCATTAATATTTTAAGAGGACTAAAAGAGGAAAAATAAATACTAGATTAAATATGCACTTTAATTTTAAACTTCATACTGACTAGTAAGTATGAAATAGTAAGTATGAAGAACACGTCTAACCACTGAAGGATCACAGCAACAGTCTCAACATACTGATCAGTAATTAGACTGCTTTAGTAGCTTCAGTCAGGGTGAATACCACATTACAAAGGGCACATTAATGAACAAATGTAGCTCTAGAGGAAAACAAACAGGGGATGAAGATTCTGAAGACTTGTCCTTAGAACTCAATGGACATGTCTAAGATTGGCTGAAAGTATAAGACCTAAAGAAGGAGGAGTAACATATGGAAGTAAGATCCAACTAGCTAAGAAAAGATAGGTGAATACCACAGACATTGGTTTTCAAAGAGGGATGTTTGTAATGAACCCAGACTCTCCTGGTCTGCCTGGAGCCCTCTCAGCAGAGTTGGGCAACACTTGCAGGATGCTATACAAAACAACATCTGTGGCACAGAAAGTTTAACTAGAGGATTGACATGTGTATGACCAGAGGACATGCATTTAAGAGGGACTTTAAGGATATCGAGTGTGACTCCACAATTCCATGGATGAGTTAACCAAGGCCCAAGGAAGAGAATAATAATGCAGTTGATAAGTAGCTGGGCTTGGTCTAATCCAACTTTGCAAATGTAGTGATAAGACTAAAATTCTAGAGGGTCACCACTTTTCATTCTGAGAGCCTTGAATTTCAAACTCAGAACTGTTTTCTCTCAGGAGATGGGTTCTCAGGCAGCTGCTCCCTGAAGAATATACACTGCTAATAAAAGGCTAACACACAATTAAGCATTCTAGCACTCCTCATTTATTTGGCTTACATCCTCATATCCCCCTATAATATTTTTAGACACTATCAAGGTTTATAATCCTAATCCATAAACTGTAAACTCACACATATACATACACAGACAGGAAGTTTCTTTCAGAAGTTTCATAATTTTCTATGGTCTTTATTACAAAACTGTATCCCATGAAATGCACAGCTTGGGAAGTCAGCGGCATTTCCTTTCTAAATCCCTCTTTCTTAAGTCATGCCTTTAAGTGCACTTATAGCACCAAACTCAGGGCTATTAAAGGCAAATTGATAATTTTTCACACTGAAATCTATCTGTACTTACCCACCTATTTTTACCATGATCATACTCTCCAAAACTTTGAACTCACTTAAGTTGATTTTTCCCAGAGGGAACTCATTCTATTAGTAAATGTTAATGCCAAGAATATAGATAATCACAACAAAAAGAATAAAATACCTAGGAATAAACCTACCTAAGGAGGCAAAAGACCTGTACTCAGGAAACTGTAAGATACTGATGAAATAAATCAAAGATGACACAAACAGATGGAGAGATGTACCATGTTCTTGGATTGGAAGAAGGAATATTGTGAAAATGACTATACTACACAAAGCAATCTACAGATTCAGTGCAATCCCTATCAAACTACCAATGGCATTTTTCACAGAATTAGAACAAGAACTTTTACAATTTGTATGGAAACAGAAAAGACCCCGAATAGTCAAAGCAATCTTGAGAAAGAAAAATGGAGCTGGAGAAATCAAGCTCCCTGACTTCAGACTATACTACAAAGCTACAGTAATCAAGACAGTAAGGTACTGGCACAAAAACAGAAATATAGATCAATGTTACAGGATAGAAAGTCCAGAGATAAACCCACACAGCTATGCTCACCTGATCTGTGATAAACGAGGCAAGAATATACAATGGAGAAAAGACAGCCTCTTCAATAAGTGGTGCTGGGAAAACTGGACAGCTACATGTAAAAGAATGAAATTAGAACACTTCCTAACACCATACACAAAAATAAACTCATGGATTAAAGACCTAAATGTAAAACAGACACTATAAAACCCTTAGAGGAAAACATAAGCAGAACACTCTTTGACATAAATCGTAGCAAGATCTTTTTTGATCCACCTCCTAGAGTTATGAAAATAAAAACAAAAATAAACAAATGGGACCTAATGAAACTTCAAAGCTTTTGCACAGCAAAGGAAACCATAAACAAGACGAAAAGACAACCCTCAGAATGGGAGAAAATATTTGCAAATGAAGCAATTGACAAGGGATTAATCGCCAAAATATACAAACAGCTCATGCAGCTCAATATCAAAAAAACAAATAATTCAATCAAAAAATGGGCAGAAGACCTAAATAGACTTTTCTCCAAATAAGACATACAGATGGCGAAAAAGCACATAAAAAGATGCTCAACATCACAAATTATTAGAGAAATGCAAATCACAACTACAATGAGGTATCACCTCACACTGGCCGGAATGGCTGTCATCAAAAACCTACAAACAATAAATGCTGGAGAGGGTGTGGAGAAAACAGAATCCTCCTACACCATTGGTGGGAATGTAAACTACTGGTACAGCCACTACAGAAAACAGTATGGAGGTTCCTTAAAAAACTAAAAATAGAACTACAATATAATCCAGCAATCCCCCTCCTGGGCCTATACCCAGAGAAAACCATAATTTGAAAAGACATGTGCACCCCAACGTTTTTTGCTGCACTATTTTTTTTTTTTTGCGGTATGTGGGCCTCTCACTGTTGTGGCCTCTCCCATTGCGGAGCACAGGCTCTGGAGGCACAGGCCCAGCGGCCATGGCTCTTGGGCCCAGGCACTCTGCGGCATGTGGGATCTTCCCGGACCGGGGCATGAACCCATGTCCCCTGCATCAGCAGGCGGACTCTCAACCACTGTGCCACCAGGGAAGCCCATTGCTGCACTATTTACAATAGCCAGGACATGGAAGCAACCTAAATGTCCAACAACAAAGGAATGGATAAAGAAGATGTGATATGTATATACAATGGAATATTACTCAGCCATAAAAAAGAACAAAATAATGTCATTTGCAGCAACATGGATGGACCTAGAGATTGTCAAACTGAGTGCAGTAAGTCAGACACAGAAAGACAAATATCATATGATATCACTTACATGTGGAATCTAAATAAATGATACAAATGAGCTTATTTACAAAATAGAAGTAGAGTCACAGATGTAGAAAACACACTTGTGGTTACCAGGGGATAAGGGGGGGAGGAATAAATTGGGAGATTGGTATTGACATATACACACTACTATATATAAAATAGATAACTAATAAGAACCTGCTGTATAGCACAGGGAATGCTACTCGATACTCTGTAATGGCCTATATGGGAAAAAAATCTTACAAAAAAAAAAAGAGTGGATACATATATATATATATATATATATATATATATATATATATATATATATATATAAAACTGATTCCCTTTGTTGTACACCTGAAACTAACACAACATTGTAAATCAACTCTATTCCAATAAAAGTTTTTTAAAAAGAACGTAGGTAAATTGCTCTCCTCAAGAACCTTTATACTTTTTAAACTATTTCATACTGCATGATAGTTAGTAATAGCAAAGAAAAGTGATTTCAGTTACCACACAAAGTGGTACTATAGTGCCATGAAGACACTTGATTGACTAAGATGATAGTGCACTGTAATTTTCTGATTTATTAAAATATCTAGTTTTCTTAAAGTTATGTATGTAATGTAGCCAATAAACGGGTCATAGACACTAAATTTAATAAAAGAGGAGAAAATCAGGATCTCCTATACAGGGAAACCAATATGGTTTAAAAAGTTATTGTGTAGGGCTTTCCTGGTGGTGCAGTGGTTGAGAGTCCGCCTGCCGATGCAGGGGACACGGGTTCATGCCCCGGTCAGGGAAGATCCCACATGCCGCAGAGCGGCTGGGCCTGTGAGCCACGGCTGCTGAGCCTGCGTGTCCGGAGCCTGTGCACCACAATAGGAGAATCCACAACAGTGAGAGGCCCGCGTACCGCAAAAAAAATAAAAAAGTGTTATCGTGTATTACTATTAAGATTAAACCTCAAGAGAATGAAGTCAGGGAAGATAGTGAAATTGGAAGCACCAAGAATTCATCTCTCTACCTGGACAGCAACTGTACTAGAAGAAACTATCAGAGGTGGATATTTTGGAACTTTGGAGTTTATTTGAACACTTGTAACTTCAAGGGGATAGCTTGGCTAGGATATTTTCATTAATTTTGGTTTATTTCAGCCATTAGGGAGGTTTCAGCTATTCAGCCCCCTACCCCAGCCCCATATCAGTCAGCTGTGAAGAACGTAACCCAAATTTCTGAAGCAGCTTCCTCTGGAGCCAGGGTGGCCAATAAGATCCTTGTCATCCACATGTAGGGGTCCTTGGTTCTAACTGTGAATTACTGCTCTCACTGCTGAAGTGTGGATATGGAGGCTGGCCACCTATGTTCCAACTTCCACCAGCTGAAGTAATTTCCAGGAGATTTAAAAGAGCCACCTGTTTTTTTGTTTGCTTGCTTTTGGTTTGTTTGTTTGTTTTTGATATTCAAAAGCATCTATGTATATGGGGGAATTTAGAAAGCCACTATGCATACCTAGGGAAATATGGAGCTCAGAAAAGACATGCAGAAGATCTTAAACTTTTACTCCAATACAGAGACACCTTATAGCAACTTTTAAAAGTACTTTTAAAAATCTCTGGGTAAAAGAGAAAATCTGATTTCCCCAGTTTCCATGTTATCAAATTCAAAAGTCCAATTTTCAGTAAAAAAACAACAAGGCATACAAAGAAACAAGAATGTACAGCTGATTCAAAGAAGCAAAATAAACCAACAGAAAATGTACCTGAGGAAGCACAAATGTCAAAATTACTAGACAAATATTTTAAAATAACTATTTTAAAGACACTCAAAGAGCTTAAGGAAGACATGGACAAAGGAAAATAATACATTAAAAAATATGACTGAAGAGATTAAATTATTTTCAAATAGAACCAAAAAGAAATTTTGATGCTGAAAAGTATAATAACTGAAATGAAAAATACCTCAAAAGGGTTAAAAAGCAGGTTTGTGCAAGCGGAAGAATCAATGAACATAAAGAAAGAACAACTGAAATATCAAATCTAAGGAACAGAAAGAAAAAAGAATGAAGAAAATTGAACAGAGCCTAAGAGACCTGTGAAACACCATCAAGTGGACCAACATAGGCATTGTGGGAATGCCATCAGGAGAAGAGAGAGAGAAAGGAACGAAATGAATAATGCCTGAAAACTCCCCAAATTTAAAGGATTGAAATCGCAATAAATGCATCTACAAATCCAAGAAGCTCAAAAACTCCAAATAGAATAAACTCAAAAATACTCACACTGAGATACATCATAATCAAAATGTTGAAAGACAGAGACAAAGAGACAATCTTGAAAGCAGCAAGAGAGAAGTGACTCATCACATACAAGTGATCCCCAATGAGGTTATCTGTCAATTTCTCATCAGAAAGCTTGAAGGCCAGAAGTCAGTGGGTTGATATACCCAATATGCTTAAAGAAAAAAAAAAAACTGTTGATGGACAACTTTATATCCAATAAAGCTACTCTTCAAAAATGAGGGAGAAATGACACCCCCAGATTTTAAAAAGCTGAGGGAGGTCATTACCACCAGACCTTCCCTCCAAGAAATGTTAAAGGGAGTGCTTCAGGCTGAAATGAAAGGAAGATAGTAACTTGAAGCCATATAAAGAAATTAGGGTAAAGGTAAATGTATGGGCAACTGTAAAAGCTACTATTACTGTAATTTTGGTTGAGCCTGACTTTTATTTTCTAAAGGGTTTAAAATACAAACGCATAAAAATTATTAATCTATTTTATTGTACACAAAATGTGTAATGATGTAATCTATGACATGAATAACAGAAACTGAGTGTGGTGTAGTATAGTAGTAGAGCTTTTTTATGATATTGAAGTTAAGTTGGCATCAATTCAAATTAAATTATTATAACTTTGGGATATTAAATATAATACCCATGGTAACCACCAAGAAAATATCTATAGGATATACGTATAAAGAATTGAGAAGAGAATTGAAACATTTCACTATAAAAAATTAACTATAAATAAAGCAGCAATGGAGAAAAAGAGGGACATAAAAACCTACAGGCATATAGGAAACATATTTGTTTTCTGAAAAATGGCAGAAGTAAATCCCTCCTTATCAGTAACTACCTTAAGTGTAAATTGATTAAACTCTCCAATAAAAATACAGAAATTGGCAAAATGAATAAAAATTCATAACCCAACTATGTGCTATCAGAGACATTAATTCTGAAGACAAATAGGTTGAACGTAAAATGATAGACAAACATATTTCATAAAAATGGTGATGAAAATAGGGCTGGAGTGGCTATACTAATATCAAACAAAATAGACTTTAACTCTAAAAAGTTTACAAGAGACGAAGAAGATGTATCTTAATAAAAGTCTCAAGAAATAATCTAAGTATTCATCAACAGATAAATGGATAAAGATGTGGTATATATATACTATGAATATTACTCAGCCATAAAAAAAGAATAAAATTCTTCCATTTGCAACAAAGTGAATGGACCTAGAGAGTACTATGCTTAGTGAAATGAGTCAGACAGAAAAAGAAAAATACTCTGTTATCACATATGTGGTATCTGAAAAAATAAAACAACGGTATATAACAAATTAGAAACAGACTCACAGATATGGAAAATAAACTAGTGGTTACCAGTGGGGAGAGGGAAGGAGAGATGAGCAAGATAGGGGTATGGGATTAAGAGATACAAACTACTATATATAAAATAGACAAGCAACAAGGATATATTGTACAGCACAGGGAATATAGCCATTATTTTATAATAACTTTAAATGGAGTATAATCTATAAAAATATTGAATAACTATGTTGTACACCTGAAACTAATAAAATGTTGTAAATCAACTATACTTCAATAAAAAATTAAATTAAAAAAGGTTTGATATCACAATGAAAATAGAAATTATAAACATTTATGCACCTAATAAAATACCTCAAAATATATGAAGCAAAAAATTGATAGAACAGAAGGTGAGAAATAGAGAGCTCTATAATAATAGTGGTGATATCAATGCCCCACTTTCAGTAATGGATAGATCAGTCAGACATAAGAGATGTAAGAAAATAGAGGACTTGAAAAATGCAATAAACCAACTAGATATAAAAGTTATATAGAACACTACCCCAAAACAGCAGAATACAGTTTTTTTTCAAGTGCACATGAGACATTCTACAGGACAGATCACATGTTAAACCACAAAAGAAGTCTGAATAGATTAAAAGACAGATATCATACTAAGTACCTTCTCCAATCACAGCAGGATGAAGTTAAAAATCAGTAACAAAGGAAACAGGAAAATTCACAAATTTGTGGAAACTCAACAACATACTCTTAAAGAAGCCATCACAGGATAAATTAGAAAATACTTAGAAACAAATAAAAATAAAAACACAACATACCAAATTTATGGGATGCAGTGGAAGTAGTGCTCAGAGGGAAATCTATAGGTGTAAATGTTTAAATTGTAAAAAAATGTAAGATCTCAAATCAACATCTTCACACCATAAGGAACTAGAAAGGGAAAATAAAGTCAAACTCAAAGTTAGCAGATGGAAAGAAATAATAAAGTTTAGAGCAAAGTTAACAAAATAGAGAAATAAAACAATAGAAAAAAATTAATGAAACTAAAAATTGGTTCTTTGACAAAATAAACAAAATTGACAAACCTTTAGCTAGACTGACAAAATAAAAAAGAGAAGACACAAATAACTAAAATCAGAATAACAGTGGAAGTATTACTACAAACCTTATAGAGGCAAAAATGAATTGTAGAAGAATACTATGAACAACTGTAAGCCAACAAATTAGATAACCATTAGAGAAATGGACAAACTTCTTGAAACACACAAATGCACTAAACCAACTCACAAATAAATAGAAAATCTCAACAGACCTATAACAGGTAAAGAGATTGAATTATTAATCTAAAACTTACCAGCAAAGAGAAGTCCTGGACCAGGTGGCTTCACAAAAGAATTCTACCAAACATTTAAAGAAGAATTAATACCTATCCTGCTCAAGCTCTTCCAAATCATTGACAAGGAGGGAACACTTCCTACCTCATTTTATGAGTCCAGCATTAATTTATATCAAAGTCAGAAAAAAAAATACCACAAGAAAAGTAAATCACAGATCAATAGCCCTTATGAAGATAGATGCAAAAATCCTCAACAAAATCTTAGTAAATTGAATCCAATAGCATTTTAAAATAATTACTTACCATGACCAAGTACCATTTATTCCTGAAATGTAAGAGTCATTCAACATAAGAATATTAATCAATGTAATGTGTCAATGTGTCGCATTAGTAGAACAAGGCAAAAAACACATGATTAACTAAAATGATGCAGAAAATGCATTTGACAAAATCAAACACACTTTCATGATAAAAAACTTCCAGAAGTCTGGAAATAGAGGGGAAATCCCTCAACATATTAAAAAATATTTACAAAAACCCACAGCTAACATTATAATCAATGGTAAGGGACTGAAAACTGTCCACCTAAGATAAGAAATAAAATAAGAATACCCACTTTCACTGCTGCTATTCAACATTCTACTGGAAGTTCTAACCAGAGCTATCAGAAAAGAAAAGTGAATAAAAGGCATCCAAAATAGAAAGAGCTAAAACTATTGCAGATGACACCATCCAATATATAAAATACACCAAGTAGAAGGGTACTAGAACTAATAAATTCAGTGGAGTTGCAGAGTACCAGGTCAACATGCAAAAATCAGATGTGTTTCTAAACACCAGCAATAAAAAATGCAAAAAAAAAAAAAAAATTAGGAAAGCAATTCTATTGATAATAGCACCTAAAAAGAATTAAATACTTTGTAGTAAATCCAACCAAGCAGGTGAAAGAGTTGTACAATGAAAACTACAAAATATTGCTGAAAGAAACTAAAGAAGGCACTTCCCTGGTGGTGCAGTGGTTAAGAATCCACCTGCCAATGCAGGGGACAGGGGTTTGATCCCTGGTCCGGGAAGATCCCACATGCTGCAGAGCAACTAAGCCCATGCGCCACAACTACTGAGCCTGCACTCTACAGCCGGCATGCCACAACTACTGAGCCCACGTGCCTAGACCCCTTGCTCTGCAATAAGAGAAACCACCGCAATGAGAAGCCCGTGCACTGCAACAAAGAGTAGCCCCCACTCACCGCAACTAAAGAAAGCCCGCTCGCAGCAACGAAGACCCAACGCAGCCAAAAAATAAATGAATAAATAAATAAGAAACTAAAGAAGACACAAATAAATGGAAAGATATTTATATTCATGGCTAGGAAGACTTAATATTTTCATGATGTTAATACCACTCAAAGCAAGCTACAGATTCAATGTAATCCCTCAAAATACCAATAGTTCTTTTCACAAAAATGGAATTTTAGGGGGCCTTAAATAGTTAAAACAGTCCTACAAAAAAGAAAGAAAACTGGAAGATTCATACTTCCTGACTTTGAAACTTACTGCAAAGCTGTAGTAACTAATACAGAATGGTATTGGCATAAGGACAGACATATAGACCACTGGCATAGAATAGAGAGCTCAGAAATAAACTCTCACATATATGGTAAATTGATTTTTGACAAAGGTGCCAAGACCATTCAATGGGAAAAAGAAAGTCTTTTCAACAAATGGTGCTGGGAAAACTGGATATCCACATGCAAAAGAAGTTGGGCCCTTACCTCATATTAAATGCAAAAGTCAATTCAAAATGGATCAAAGATCTAAATTTTATATCTAAATTTAAGAGCTCAAACTGTAAAACTCAGGGAAAAAAATTTTAAAGTCTTCATTACATTGGATTTGGCAACGACTTAATGACTATGACACCAAAGCACAGGTAACAAAAGAAAAAAATGATAAATTGGACTTGATCAAGTTAATGTTTGTGCACCAAAGGATACTATCAAAATATATAAATAAATAATAAATAAATAATGGGGTAAAATATTTGTAAATAACATCTGATAGGGGATTAATATCCAGAATATATAAAAAGTTCCCACAACTCCATAACACCAAATAACCCAATTCAAAAATGGGCAAAGGACTTGAATAGACATTTCTCAAAGGAGATATGCAAATGGCTAATAAGCACATGAAAATGAGCTCAATATCATTAGTCATTAGGGAAATGCAAATCACAGCTACAATGAGATAGCATTTTATACCTACTAGGATGGGTTTAAAAAAAAAAAAAAAGGAAAACAAGTGATGACAAGGATGTAGAGAAATTGGAACTCTTGCGTATTGCTGGTGGGAATGTAAAATGGTACAGCTGCTGTTGAAAACAGTTTGTTGTTTTTTCAAAAGGCTAAACATGAACCTATCATATGACCCGCAATTTCATTCCTAGGTATACATTCAAAAGAATTAAAAGCAGGGACTTGAACATATACATGTACACCAATGTTCATAGCCAAGTTATTCTCAATAGCCAAAAGGTGTAAATAACATGTGTCCTTGAGCAAAGGAATGTCTAAACAAATTGTGATATATACATACAAAGGAATATTATTCAGCCATAAAAAGAAATGAAATTTTTATATATGCTGCAACATGGATGTATCTTGAAAACATTATGCTAAGTGAAACTGTCCAGATACAAAACAACAATCATTTGGTGATTCATAGAGACAGAAAGTAGAATACAGTTAAAGGGGAAAGAGGAATTATTGTTTAATTGATACAAGTTTTTGTTGGGGATGACAAAAATGTTTTAGATATAGTGGTGATGATTGCACAACACTGCAAATGTATTTGATGCTACTGAATTACACACTTCGGAACAGTTAAAATGATAAATATTAAGTTATGCGTATTCTACCACCATAAAGAAAAGATCCTCAATTTCTCTGAAGTTAAGATAAACAGGTGAGAAACTGATTTTTAGAAATAAAAACTACAAATATATGTTAATTGAGAGAAAGTTTTTTTGGCAATACATTTTAAAGGAAGTGTTTAAATTGGACCTATACAGTAAAAAATGATAAACATAATAGATAAAAATCCTTGATAGAAGTTTCATAAGAGTCACAGAAGTACTTTTTAAAGTTACAGTTTTTAAGTTCACTATGCTTCTCCTTACTTATTTTCATTTTGACTTTATGTCAACCTGAGAAAAAATAACCAGATATACCCAACAGCAACTCCAGAAAATTAAACAACACAGTGCTGGAAAGGCAGAATCAGTTAATTATCCAAGGCACTATAACATAAGTACAGTTGCTATACTGTTCTGAATGAATTACTGAAGTTTTAACAGAAGTATTCTTTTAAAAAGCATTTGACTGAATGACCACTGGAGAGGCATATACAGGATTTACCATCTCTGATTGTTTCCAGAATTTCATGGTGTATATAATGTAATACCCCAACTCTAGAAAGAAGACCACACAAAAGAGAAAGGCTGCTTTCTTAATCTTAGTTTCTGATCCAAAATTTTCAGTGTTTTTTCACAGTCTAAAAGACAAACCCCAAATGTCTTAATGGGACATTACCTGGGGCTCAGAATATAATATTGCCAATAACTCCCCCAAGTTCTGAAATCCTCCTAGAGTCAAATTGCTTCTGTCAAGTATTCATCACAGATGTGATTCTGCTCAGATGTGTGACTATTTAATTTCTCCCACTGTATTAGACTGAATTTTTGCTCAGCACATATCCCCAATGCTCAGCAGTAATAATTAATTAGTTAAGACTATTAGAGCCATCTGTCTGAATCATCCTTCCTATAAAACCCCTTCTAACCTTTCACCTCCTACCAGGCCTTCTCATCTCTAGCCTCTTACTACTCATCCCATATGAAAACCATCTTCTGATGAGTTTGCTAAAACCCACTTAGATCACACCTCTGTTCCTCAATAATTTGTATTCAGATCTAAACTTTCTTGGTTCTCCAGATCTCAACTTTCTTGGTTCCTGCCTTATACTTTGCTCCACCCACCAGCCAAACTGGACTATTCACATTAGCCCCAAACATTCCTCCGCACATTAGCTAATGTCATGCTCTCCTGTCGCAAGAACCCCTGTGCTTCTCTGCCCATTAAAATCATACCCAAATTTCAAAGTTGGCCTAAATGTCACTTCTTCCAGGTAGCTTTCCTCTTATTGCCCTACCTGAAAATGAGATTCTTGTTTTTAACTTCTCTGGCATTGGAGACATACCTCTTTCAAGGCATGTATTATATGGCATGCTTACTTCTCCTAAAATTCTCTTGAAATCATGGATTGGACTGGGTTTACCTCTGTGACTATGGCACCCTGCAGAGAGTCGATGCAGGCTCAGAGTGCTGGACAAGCTGGAGAAAAGGCCCCTGAACTGCACCAGAGAGCAAGTGAAAGATCTAAGAGAAAGTGTGAGAGCCCTCTGATCCAGGCATTCTAGGCAGACCTTCAACTAACAAGTTGATCTCAAGTCATTGTCACTGCCCATCATTTATCACTGGTGCGCTTAAAGAAATGTATCCATACCATCTCAGTGGGCAAAATGGCACTAGGAAAATGCATCTTTAGCTGATAAATTTGAGTTTTTACTTAAGATACAAGGATCACACACATTACACACAGTTCTCTTTTTTTCATTTCTAACACACATGAATATTAAAGAGAGATACACTTTATGAGTGCTTGTTGTCACCAAAGAAAGTAGTGGGCAAAAATGAAAACAGCAGAGATGCTCTGAGTGTCCTTATTCTAGACTTTATTGAATTTTAAAAGATTCTAAGGCTCAAACTAGCCCAGTAGAGGCCAAGACATATACAACTAAAAATCTCATTTGGTACATATTCTATTGTGTAAGCATGGCAAGTGGTGAAAATACACCACCTTACATTCATTTGGAGGTCAATCCAGTACCATCATATGAATTCTTTAGCAATTTGGAACATTTGGGTCAGGATGTTTATTTGCTGCATTTGAAAATAGGAAAAGAGAGGATCTGGACAGAGAAGAGATCTTGATTAGAATATGTTGGAAGTCCTTTCAAGTCCAAGTTTTGAAATTCCCATTTGAATGATTGGAAGAATAGCTTATTTTCATGATAGAGGTCTTTCCTTGGAACCAAATTCCACAGCTCGGATACAGAGCAGAAAGGAACAGCCCAGCCCACCAACTTTATAGCTTGGTGGTGGTGGTCTGTTCTCTGATTAGCACAGAAGCTGAGGCAACAGGCTACAGTTTTGGCAACACTTGGCTTCCTGCAGATTTCCACAGATGAAGGAAGAAAACAGGCGTGATGGTGTAGGGCTGCTGTGTATGGCTGTGCATGCTTTTCATTCTGTGCATCGATATTGCAGCAGCCCTGGACAGAGCTGGGTAAAGAAATACTTACTCCAGTAAGTTTCTTTGTCATCATGCATCCTCAGACCTGGAGAATGTGAAGCAAATTTTCAAGAGGTAAAAGTTTACTACATCCAAAGAACAAGTGAATAATGTTATCAGAAATTTTACCCAGATGAAGAAGAGCTGGAGTTATTGTACAGTGCTCCTACTGAGTGGTGTATTAAACTGACGACATATTTTAGTCTCTTTGGTGGAAAATCATGACCCATTAGGATTTCTGCTCATAAATATTACTTCTTTTGTGCTTTTCTTTATATTTTTTCTGTTTCGTTTATTTATTTACATATTTACTTATTTATTTATTTATTTATTTATTTATTTATTTATTTATTTATTAATGGCTGTGTTGGGTCTTCATTGCTGCGTGCAGGCTTTCTCTAGTTGCGGCGAGCGGGGTCTACTCTTCGTTGCTGTGCACAGGCTTCTCATTGCAGTGTCTCCTCTTGTTGCAGAGCATGGGCTCCATGTGCACGGGCTTCAGTAGTTGTGGCATGTGGGCCCAGCAGTTGTCGCGCACAGGCTTAGCTGCTCCGCGGCATGTGGGATCTTCCCAGACCAGGGATCAAATCCATGTCCCCTGCGTTGGCAGGCGGATTCTTAACCACTGCGCCACCAGGGAAGTCCCCTTTTGGGTTTTTTTTAGACTAGTTCACTATAAAATTAGACAGATGTTCAGAGAGAAAATTAAGCACTGATTATCGGATTGAAGCATTTAGTGTATTTCAAATGAAATACATAGATAATGCTGCCTATTCATGTATGTCCAAGTTGAAAAACAAGTGGTTTGAAGGAGGTTAGCCCCATTTTATGCTGGAAAATTCTACAACCTAAAACAAATTCAGCTGTATTTATCCTGATTCAAACAGAAAACATTTAGGTATCTACAAATACTCATATATGTAAGGTGGTCAAGTAAGTCCTTAGGTGTATTCATCCAATGTAGAAAAAGTTCTGGAGATCACATTTGTATCCAGAGACCATACATAATGTAACCGACAAGAAAGATCTTCAGCTACATATCTATTCTTCCCACCAAATATTAAACTATATCTTTATACAAACTAAAAGTTATTTTTTTATGATTTATGTAAATAAGTTAAACATGGAAATGGTATTCAAAATATATTTATACATATGCATAATAGAAAATTTTAAATTGAAAATGGTTAATCAATTTTATAAGGAAAATTAAATATGATAAAAATAAGAATATAGTATATTTTTTGAAGCAAAATATTATTGTCTATACCATTTTTATTTTAGATATTTTTAGTTTTTATTGACGTCACTATAGTTTGTCAATGACTTTTAGGAAATTAGAAAATATTTTAATATATTTACAGTCACTATGCCACCATTACTCAGGTATCTCTAAAGGGAAAGAAAATCTGTATTTTAATTCTGGGAGGAAGAATAAGACCTTGGTCAAGGCTGAAGTTGGTAATTCAGAGTTCCCCTTTTTGCATAACCGACATTTCGTAGTTCCTATTTCTGAGTGATCAGGTTATACAGATTCTCATACTTCTCCCAGTCCCTCCTTATTTCTGTCATCAACCATTTCCCCTCCCTTACTGTTTATCTTAAATTGCATGGCCTCTACCAGGCTGCTGGTCTTTCCAGTGGACCTTAGTCCCTGGGCTTCATTCTCCTCCTCCATGTCTCTCCTCACATTTCACACTGCAGGGCACAGGTGCAGAGTCACACCTATACACACCTTCGCACCACACTCACACTACAAAAATTAAAAAAAATAGGACATTAAAAAAAATTACCATTGGTGTTTTACAGGCTCAAAAAAACCAGGCTTATTTTACCATTTATTTACACACTTCCTCTATGGTGAAGTTTCTATACAAATATTTTGCCACTTTCCTTACTGGATTTTCTTCTTCTGTTCCTGGGCTGCAAGCCTTCTTTACATATCCTGAATATAAGTCCTATGTCCAATATATGTTTTACAAGTATTTGCTTTCAGTCTGTGACTTGTCTTTTTAATTCCTTAACAGTGTATTTTGAAGAGCAAAAGCTTTTAAATTTAACAAAATTAGTTTATTAATATGTTGTGTCCTATATATCAATAAAAATTTTTATGAGTCTATATAAAACTCAGAACTACAAATATCCTCTCATATTTTTTCTACAAGTTTTATAGTTTTAGCTCTTCCATTTAGGTCTATAATCCATTCTGAGTTAATCTTCATATATGCTTTGAGGTAAGAGTCAAAGATCATTTTATTGCATATGTATATCTAATTGTTCTAGCACCATTTATTGAAAATATGTCTTTCCCCTTTGAATCACTTTGGCACATTTGTTGAAAATCAACAGACCATCCCTTTATGTGTGGATTTACTTCTGGACTCTATTCTCTTTCAGTGATTTACATATCCGTCTTTACACATCTCATACTGACATGATTATAGTAAGTCAAAATCAGTTGGGGTAACATTCCCAACTTTGTTCTTACTCATCACAATTGTTTTGAACTAACATCTTAAAAATATTGTTTTCTTGGCTATTTTGGCCCTATTTCAGCCATATACATTCTGGAATATTCTTGCCAGTTAAGTAAGTACCACCTTTGGGATTTTTATTAGAATTGTATTTAGACACATTTGAGGAAAATTGATATTCCGTTAATAATGTCTTGGGACTTACCCAATGTTTTTCAATAAAATTTGAAAATGTCCTTCCATAAAGGACATAAACACATATTCTTTTAGATTTATTCTTGGGCATTATATATTTCTGTAAACGATGTCTTCATGTTTCATAATAATTTGTTGCTGTGATATGTAACTGCAATCGATTTTTAGGGTAATATTCTTATATCCTGAAAACATGCTAAACTGTCCTTGAAATTCAAACATTTGTTTAGAGTTTTGTTTCTATGTTGACAACTATTTTATCTACTGCTAATAATGATTTTGTTTCCTCCTTTATATTTCTTATACATGATAGTTTCGTTTCTTATCTTACTACTTTAGCTAGGCTTCCTAGAACAACATTGAATAGAGCAGTGACAATGGGCATTCTTTTCATGTTCCCAATTTTAAAAGAAATGGTTTAAACCCTTCACCTTCCAGTATGATGTTTATTTTGTTTTGTTTTTTGACTTTTGCATTATCAAGTTAAAATAAGTATCTTTTCATTTCTAGTCTGCTGAGGTTTATGTTGTTGTTCTGGTTACTATGAAAGGATGTTAAATGGTGTTATGTGCCGTTTTCTGTAAATACTGAGATAATCAAAAGTATCATGTCTCTTTTAATCTATTAACAGTGCCTTACACTAATAATTTCTAAATTTTTTTCATTTTTATTCCTGAGGCAATCCTTGTTTTTGCCTTTCATTGGGTGTTGATTCTTAAATATTCTGCACACCACACCCCATCCTCAAAATCTACTTCCAGAGAACCCAACCAGTGACAATGGTTGATTATTGCATTTTATGACAGTTTCAAGCCACCTGGTTATGACATTCTTAAATAGCCCTAATCCTACTGGCTTCCAAACTTCTTGCCTGACACTCCCTCTTCTGCCACCTTATAATCTTACCTATAGGTATATCCAGGTTAAACATTACATTTTCCACAAAATCTCTTTTTAGTGCCCCTCAACTTCCTTATTGCAATGACCTTCCACTCTGCTCACAAAGTACTTTGTTGTGATATGTAAGTTAAACATATGAAGTAATAAAAATCAAATAAAATTTTAATTACCATAAATTTGCTGTCAAGTTTTTAGAGACTAGAGAAAATAGATAGGGGAGTGATTGGACATAGAAGGGAACAAAGCAAATAACAAATGAGAAATTAGACATCTAAAGTAGAAAACATATTTAGAGACTAATCTGTGATGGTTGGTACCCAATGGCCTGTAGTGTCAAAACAAGTCATGTGGCCAAAGTGAATTGGGAGAGCAGGACAAGTAGGAATGGTGTGTTAGAACTAATAATATGTTCACAACTACATGTCTGAGGATGATTACCTCTCCTCCTGCCTCACTGTAGAAATGTGTGTTAAGTAATGCCACTGAGTAAAAATGTAGGAGTTCATAATCCCTTTGGATGTCAGTAATTAGCATAGACATGACCTTATTTCTCCCCAGTGATATTTCTTTAATAATCCTGATTCCATAATCTGTGTCATTTCTTGTGGCTTAGCATGGCCCTCACTCTGGGGCTCTACACCTTAGGCTGAATTGGTTTTGCCGGATGTTTTTAAGAAGAGGAAACACGGAAGATAACATAAGAACACTAAGTGACTTGCAGAGAGCACAAAAGGAAAAAAAGCACAGAAAAGGCAGTTGGAATGCATGACACAGCAGACCAGAGCTCTACTGTTGCTTTTTACCCTACCTTGAGATTTCTTTGACCGTAAACATTACACTTTATTGTACTGACTGACTCTGCCATTTTCTTTAGGAATTATGAAGCAAACAACAACAAAAACTTATACAGTGTGGTCCTATCTCTTTTGTTAGTCACCTTGTCTTGCAATTCTTCCCAAACCCTATGACTAGTCATTTTGAAAACTTTTATTATTGCCTAATGCACTGTTATATTTTTGTTGCTGTTGATTTCCTCTCCCCACTCTGTGATTTCTAGTGTGTCTTCTAGGAATACCTATCCTTTTCACCTGGTGAAGTCACACTGCAATGTTTGGACCAAGATGTGCATGGCCTCACCTGAAATGCTTTCTCCAGTTCCCTCAAGCCAGAGCAAGTGACCACCTCTTCCAGATGTCCTTATGATTTTCTGCAGACCTTTAAGTTTTCTTTGGTACACTGTTATTTTCCATTTTCCCCAATTCGTCTTTGCTATCACCCCTCTCCACTTCAGCATCTAACATGGGGTAATGCATATGGCAGACAATAATGGGGGCTGAGTAAATCAGTAAGAAAATAAATGAACACTTAATGATACCAAAGCACACTTCCAAAATGATATATTCATTACAAATCAAAATCTCTCTTTCACATTCCTTAGTAGATAGTATTTCTTCCTGTCTATTTCAGAGAAAGAGGGTGGACTTTCCTCTTCGAAGGCACTTGATCTATCTTTTAATTTGTATCAAGGATGCAGGGTGCCTTTAGTCTTTTATTAGCATAGTATTACCTTGTCATCAACAATAACTCAATTTCAGCTTTCCTGATTCCACAAGAAATATTATTCTAAAGTATTACCGTGTCATCAACAATAACTCAAATTCAGCTTTTTGTAGAAAAGCTGAAATTGAGTTACTGTTGATGAGACAGTAATACTATCCTAAAGTCTTAAAGAAATGTAAATGTAACACAAGCTGGAACTTGGCAAGAACACAGAAGTAGCTATGGATATGTAAACAATCAAGGAAGCAAACAAAGCCCCAATATGGATTTGATAGCTTGGCAAAAAGTTGTGGTGTGCATAGTAGAGTCACGTGATTCAGATAGAAAAGCACTAGATTCCTTAACTTGAGATATCTGGTTTTCCTGAATTAACAATAATCATTTGATGGTCAGACTACCTGCCCTTTGTTAAAAAACTTCTATATAACCTGGTTCCCCGCCTTGCCTCCTCAGAGCAGCTTCTCAGAGCTGTATGAAATGCTGTCTCTCAGTCTGCAGTGCTCATTTTGCCCCAAATAAAACTTAACTCGAAAAAAAAAGATCCAAGGGACACATTTATTGGAAGCCATGTAATCCTTTTTTTGTTTTAGAGAAACAGAAAACTTTATTGTACATATATGAAAGTGTTATTTAGTTGTATTATGGAAGTCACATAATTCTTAAGCATTTATTCTGGAATTATCAAGTTGCTTTGTTCAACTTTCATATTATATTTTCCATCTTTATAATATGTTAATTTTAAGATATTCACACTCTGCTTTAAAGTCTGCCTATGGTATGCTTAACCCCATAGGGTTCTGTTATTGTTAAAAATCACACAAACAAATATGAAAAAACTTATTGAAAGAAAGAATAAGTAAAATATTTACATGGGTGGATATATATACATGTACATGCATGTTTATATGTATAGATGTGTGTGTGCATATTAGATCTCTGTATATGTATGAATTTTCCAAAGTTCTAAAGGCAACAGAGAAGGCATCCAGTTGCTCTGACTGAGAGAGCTGGAGAAGGTATCTCAGGCAATGTGACACTTGCATTGATGATAAACAATGCAGTTCGGAATTACCCAGATGCAACACACATAAAGTGCCTAATATCTATTTTTTATTACATGAAAATAATAAGCATCCCATGAATCAAGAACCATCGATAAACATAAATGACATGAATTCACAGCAGAAGTAAACAAATACTGCAAATCTACCATGAGTGAGGCTCCATACTGATCCCGATTAAAAACACCAAACACAAACATTAAGAGAAAACGTGAAAAGCATTGGCTTGATGTTCCAGCTAAAGCTAATATTCAATACAACATCTATGACTCCTGGAGGAAAAGAAAAAGCCTTTTCTTAAATTCATAGAATAAGGGATACACTATCTCCCTTTTGGACTGATCTAATTTTACAAAACAAGAAATATTGTGGAGATTTGAGAAGATGGCAGAAGAGTAAGATGCGGAGATCACCTTCCTCCCCACAGATACATCAGAAATACATCTACGTGGGGAACTGCTCCTATAGAACACACACTGAACGCTGGCAGAAGACCTCAGAAGAAGAAGACCTTTCTCCCAAAAGGCGAGAAACTCCCCAGGTACCTGGGTAGGGCAAAAGAAAAAAGAAAAAACAGAGACAAAAGAATAGGGGTGGAACCTGCACCAGTAGGAGGGAGCTGTGAAGGAGGAAAGGTTGCCACACACTAGGAAGCCCCTTTGCGGGCGGAGACTGCAGGTGGCGGAGTGGGGAAGCTTCAGCGCCACAGTGGAGAGCGCAGCAACAGGGGTGCGGAGGGCAAAGTGCAGAGATTCCCGCACAGAGGATCGGTGCCGACCGGCACTCACCAGCCCGAGAGGCTTGTCTGCTCAACCACCGGGACGGGCAGGGGCTGGGAGCTGAGGCTTCAGCTACAGTCAGATCACAGGGAGAGGACAGGGGTTGGCAGCGTGAACACAGCCTGAAGGGGCTAGTGCGCCACAGCTAGCCGGGAGGGAGTCCGGGAAAAAGTCTGGAGCTGCCGAAGAGGAAAGAGACTTTTTCTTCCCTCTTTGTTTCCTGGTGCGTGAGGAGAAGGGATTAAGAGCACTGCCTAAATGAGCTCCAGAGATGGGCATGAGCTGCAGCTATCAGTGCAGACACCAGAGACAGGCATAAGACGTTAAGGCTGCTGCTGCCGCCACCAAGAAGCCTGTGTTCAAGCACAGGTCACTCTCCACACCTGCCCTCCCGGGAGCCTGTGCAGCCCACCAACGCCAGGGTCCCGGGATCCAGGGACAACTTCCCAGGGAGAACACACGGCGCACATCAGGCTGGTGCAATGTCACGCCGGCCTCTGCTGCCACAGTCTCACCCCGCACTACGAACCCCTCTCTCCCCACAGCCTGAGTGACCCAGAGCCACCAAATCAGCTGCTCCTTTAACCCCGTCCTGTCTGAGTGAAGAACAGACACCCTCAGGTGACCTACATGCAGAGGCAGGGCCAAACCCAAAGGTGAACCCCAGGAGCTGTGTGAACAAAGAAGAAAAAGGGAAATTTCTCCCAGCAGACTCAGGAGCAGCGGATTAAATAGCCACAGTCAACTTGATGTACCCTGCATTGGTGGAATACTTGAATAGACAATGAATCATCCCAAATTGAGGAGGTGGACTTTAGGAGCAAGATATATTATTTTTTCCCCTTTTCCTCTTTTTGTGAGGGTGTATGTATATGCTTCTATGTGAGATTTTGTCTGTAGAGCTTTGCTTTCACCATTTGTCCTAGGGTTCTGTCTGTTTTTTTCCTTTCTTTTACTTCTTAAAATATTTTTCTTAATAATTATTTGTTATATTTTATTCTAATAACTTTATTTTATTTTATCCTCTTTCTTTTTATTTTTTCTCCATTTTATTCTGAGCCGTGTGGATGAAAGGCTCTTGGTGCTCCAGCCAGGAATCACTGCTGTGCCTCTGAGGTGGGAGAGCCAACTTCAGGACACTGGTCCGCAACTGTCATCCCAGCTCCACGTAATATCAAATGGCGAAAATCTCCCAGAGATCTCCAGCTCAGCATCAAGACCCAGCTTCACTCAAACACCAGCAAGCTACAGTGCTGGACACCCTATGTCAAACACCTAGCACGACAGGAACACAGCCCCATCCATTAGCAGAGAGGCTGCCTAAAATCATAATAAGGCCACAGACACCTCAAAACACACAAGACGTGGACCTGCCCCCAGAAAGACAAGATCCAGCCTCATCCACCAGAACACAGGCACTAGACCCCTCCACCACGAAGCCTACACAACCCACTGAACCAATCTTAGCCACTGGGGACAGACACCAAAAACAATGGGAACTACAAACCAGCAGCCTGTGAAAAGGAGACCCCAAACACAGTAAGATAAGCAAAATGAAAAGACAGAAAAACACACAGCAGATGAAGGAGCAAGGTAAAAACCCACCAGACCTAACAAATGAAGAGGAAATATGCAATCTACCTGAAAAAGAAATCAGAATAATGATAGTAAACGTGATCCAAAACCTTGGAAACAGAATGGAGAAAGTACAAGAAAAGTTTAACAAGGAACTAGAAGAACTAAAGAGCAAACAAAACATGATGAACAAAACAATAAATGAAATTAAAAATACTCTAGAAGGGATCAACATGAGAATAACTGAGGCAGAAGAACGGATAAGTGACCTAGAAGATAAAATAGTGGAAATGACTACTGCAGAGCAGAATAAAGAAAAAAGAATGAAAATAACTGAGGACAGCTTCAGAGACCTCTGGGACAATATAAAATGCATCAACATCCTAATTATAGGGGTCCCAGAAGAAGAAGAGAAAAAGAAAGGGACTGAAAAAATATTTGAAGAGATTATAGTTGAAAACTTCCCTAAGACGGGAAAGGAAATAGTTAATCAAGTCCAGGAAGCAAAAAGAGTCCCATACAGGATAAATCCAAGGAGAAACACACCAAGACACATAAAAATCAAACTATCAAAAATTAAATACAAAGAAAACATATTAAAATCAGCAAGGGAAAAGCAACAAATAACACACAAGGGAATCCCCATAAGGTTAACAGCTGATCTTTCAGCAGGAACTCTGCAAGCCAGAAGGGAGTGGCAGGACAGATTTGAAGTGATGAAGGAGAAAAACCTACAACCAAGATTACTCTACCTAGCAAGGATCTCATTCAGATTTGATGGAGAAATTAAAACCTTTACAGACAAGCAAAAGCTGAGAGAGTTCAGCACCACAAAACCAGCTTTACAACAAATGCTAAAGGAACTTCTCTAGGCAAGAAACACAAGAGTAGGAAAAGATCTACAATAAAAAACCCAAAACAATTAAGAAAATGGGAATAGGAACATACATATCAATAATTACCTTAAATGTAAATGGATTAAATGCTCCCACCAAAAGACACAGACTGGCTGAATGGATACAAAAAGAAGACCCACATATATGCTATCTAAAAGACACCCACTGCAGACCTAGGGACACATACAGACTGAAAGTGAGGGGATGGAAAAAGATATTCCACGCAAATGGAAATCAAAAGAAAGCTGCAGTAGCAATTCTCATATCAAACAAAATAGACTTTAAAATAGGGCTTCCCTGGTGGCACAGTGGTTGAGAGTCCGCCTGCCGATACAGGGGACATGAGTTTGTGCCCCGATCTGGGAAGATCCAACATGCCGTGGCACAGCTAGGCCGGTCAGCCATGGCCACTGAGCTGGCGCATCCAGAGCCTGTGTCTACACGGGACAGGCCACAACAGTGAGAGGTCCACATACCTCAAAAATAAATAAATAAATAAAATAAAGACTATTACAAGAGACAAAGAAGGACACTACGTAATGATCAAGGGATCGACCCAAGAAGAAGATATAACAATTGTAAATATTTATGCACCCAACAGAGGAGCACCTCAATACATAAGGCAAATACTAAGAGCCATAAAAGGGGAAATCGACAGTAACACATTCATAGTAGGGGATTGTAACACACCACTTTCACCAATAGACAGATCATCAAAAATGAAAAAAAATAAGGACACACAAGCTTTAAATGGTACATTAAAAAAGATGGACTTACTTGATATTTATTGGACATTCTATCCAAAAATAACAGAATATACATTTTTCTCAAGTTCTCATCGTGGAATATTCTCCAGGATAGATCATATCTTGGGTCACAAATCAAGCGTTGGTAAATTTAAGAATATTGAAATCATACCAAGTATCTTTTCTGACCACAATGCTGAGACTAGATATCAATTACAGGAAAAGATCTGTAAAAAATACAAACACATGGTGGCTAAACAATGCACTACTTAATAACAAAGTGATCACTGAGGAAATCAAAAAATACCTAGAAACAAATGACAATAGAGACACGATGACCCCAAACCTATCGGATGCAGCAAAAGCAGTTCTAAGAGGGAAGTTTAGAGCAACACAATCCTAACTTAAGAAACAGGAAACATCTCAAATAAACAACCTAACCTTGCACCTAAAGCAATTAGAGAAGGAAGAACAAAACCCCCCCAAAGTTAGCAGAAGGAAAGAAATCATAAAGATCCGATCAGAAATAAATGAAAAATAAATGAAGGAAACGATAGCAAAGATCAATAAAACTAAAAGCTGGTTCTTTGAGAAGATAAACAAAATTGATAAACCATTAGCCAGACTCATCAAGAAAAAAAGGGAGAAGACTCAAATCAATAGAATCGAAAATGAAAAAGGAGAAGTAACAACTGACACTGCAGAAATACAAAGGATCATGAGAGATTACTACAAGCAACTCTATGCCAATAAAATGGACAACCTGGAAGAAATGGACAAATTCTTAGAAATACACAACATGCCAAGACTTAATCAGGAAGAAAGAGAAAATATGAACAGACCAATCACAAGCCCTGAAACTGAAACTGTAATTAAAAATCTTCCAGCAAACAGAAGCCCAGGACCAGATGGCTTCACAGGCAAATTCTATCAAACATTTAGAGAAGAGCTAAAACCTATCCTTCTCAAACTCTTCCAAAATATAGCAGAGGGAGGAACATTCCCAAACTCATTCTACGAGGCCACCATCACCCTGATACCAAAACTAGACAAAGATGTCACAAAGAAAGAAAACTACAGGCCAATATTGCTGATGAACATAGATGCAAAAATCCTCAACAAAATACTAGCAAACAGAATCCAACAGCACATTAAAAGGATCATACACCATGATCAAGTGGGATTTATTCCAGGAATGCAAGGTTTCTTCAATATATGCAAATCAATCAACATGATACACCATTTTAAGAAACTGAAGGAGAAAAACCATATGATCATCTCAATAGACGGAGAGAAAGCTTCTGACAAAATTTAACACCCATTCATGATAAAAATCCTGCAGAAAGTAGGCATAGAAGGAACTTTCCTCAACATAATAAAGGCCATATATGACAAACCAACAGCCAACATCGTCCTCAATGGTGAAAAACTGAAACCATTTCTACTAAGATCAGGAACAAGACAAGGTTACCCACTCTCACCACTCTTATTCAATATAGTTTTGGAAGTTTTAGCCACAGTAATCAGAGAAGAAAACGAAATAAAAGGAATCCAAATCGGAAAAGAAGAATTAAAGCTGTCACTGTTTGCAGATGATATGATATTATACATAGAGAATCCTAAAGATGCTACCAAAAACTAGTAGAGCTAATCAATGAATTTGGTAAAGTAGCAGGATACAAAATTAATGAACAGCAATCTCTAGCATTCCTATACACTAAGGATGAAAAATCTGAAAGTGAAATTAAGAAAACACTCCCATTTACCACTACAACATAAAGAATAAAATACCTAGGAATAAAATACCTACGTAAGGAGACAAAAGACCTGTATGCAGAAAATTATAAGACACTGATGAAAGAAATTAAAGATGAAACAAATAGATGGAGAGATATGCCATGTTACTGGATTGGAAGAATCAACATTGTGAAAATGACTATACTACCCAAAGCCATCTACAGATTTAATGCAATCCCTATCAAACTACCACTGGCATTTTTCACAGAACTAGAACAAAAAATTTCACAATTTGTATGCAAACACAAAAGACCCCGAATAGCCAAAGCAATCTTGAGAACGAAAAACGGAGCTGGAGGAATCAGACTCCCTTACTTCAGACTGTACTACAAAGCTACAGTAATCAAGACAGTATGGTATTGGCACCAAAACAGAAATATAGATCAGTGGAACAGGATAGAAAGCCCAGAGATAAACCCACACACATATAGTCACCTTATATTTAATAAAGGAAGCAGGAATGTACAGTGGAGAAAGGACAGCCTCTTCAATAAGTGGTGCTGGGAAAACTGGACAGGTACGTGTAAAAGTATGAGACTAGAACACTCCCTGACACCATACACAAAAGTAAGCTCAAAATGGATTAAAGACCTAAATGTAAGGCCAGAAACTATCAACCTCTTAGAGGAAAACATAGGGAGAACACTCTATGACATAAATCACAGCAAGATCCTTTTTGACCCACCTCCTAGAGAAATGGAAATAAAAACAAAAATAAACAAATGGGACCTAATGAAACTTAAAAGCTTTTGCACAGCAAAGGAAACCATAAACAAGACCAAAAGACAACCCTCAGAATGGGAGAAAATATTTGCAAATGAAGCAACTGACACAGGATTAATCTCCAAAATTTACAAGCAGCTCATGCAGCTCAATAACAAAAAAACAAACAATCCAGTCCAAAAATGGGTAGAAGACCTAAATAGACATTTTCCAAAGAAGATATACAGATGGCCAACAGACACATGAAAGCATGCTCAACATCATTAATCATTAGAGAAATGCAAATCAAAACTACAATGAGATATCATTTCACACCGGTCAGAATTGCCATCATCAAAAAATCTAGAAACAATAAATGCTGGAGAGGGTGTGGAGAAGAGGGAACCCTCTTGCACTGTTAGTGCGAATGTAAATTTATACAGCCGATGTGGAGAACAGTATGGAGGTTCCTTAAAAAACTAAAAATAGAACTGCCATATGATCCAGCAATCCCACTACTGGCATATACCCTGAGAAAACCATAATTCAAAAAGAATCATGTACCAAAATGTTCATTGCAGCTCTATTTACAATAGCCAGGACATGGAAGCAACCTAAGTGTCCACCAACAGATGAATGGGTAAAGAAGATGGGGCACATATATACAATGGAATATTCCTCAGCCATAAAAAGAAACAAAATGGAGTTATTTATAGTGAGATGGATGGACCTAGAGTCTGTCATACAGAGTGAAGTAAGTCAGAAAGAGAAAAAAAAATACCATATGCTAACACATATATATGGAATCTAAGGAAAAAAAAAAAAAGG
>RJWK010007895.1:0-48803 GCA_004363435.1 Platanista minor | reverse complement strand
CTGCAGGCTGTGTTCACGCCGCCAACACCAGTCCTCTCCCTGCGCTCCGACCGAAGCCCGAGCCTCAGCTCCCAGCCCCGCCTGCCCCGGCGGGGGAGCAGACAAGCCTCTCGGGCTGGTGAGTGCCGGTCGGCGCCGAAACTCCGTGCGGGGATCTCCCCGCTTTGCCCTCCGCGCCCCTGCGGCTGCGCTCTCCTCCGCGGCTCCGAAGCTTCCCCCCTCCGCCACCCGCAGTCTCCGCCCACGAAGGGACTTCTCAGTGTGTTTCTTAATTGTTTTGGGTTTATTTTTGTAGGTCTTTTTTCTTCCCTTCCTCTTTTCTCTCTTCCCTTGTGCTTTAATGACAATTTTTAGTGTTGTGTTTGGGTTGCTTTTTCTTTTTTTGTGTGTGTATCTATTGTATTTTTTTGTTTTGCCTTTCCCATGAGGTTTTGATATAGTAGTCTATATATATATATATATATATATATATATATATATATATATATATATACATATATATACAAGATTGTTTTAAGTTGCTGGTCTCTTAAGTCCAAATGCAATTTTTATTTCCTGAAGTTGTAGTCTCCTCTTCTCACAGTGCTTGTTTTTATATCATATTTATGTGTGGATGATTTCTTATTTTTACTCTGTGTTTGACTTTGCCCGTGAGCTTTCTCCTTTGTGATTTTCTTGTTTCTAGTTGTGGCCTCTTTTTTTTACCCCCACCTATAGGAGTTCCATTAGCATTTTTTGTAAAGCTGGTTTGGTGCTGCTGAATTCTCTTAGCTTTTCTTGTCTATAAAGCTTTTGATTTGTCTGTCAAATCTGAATGAAAGCCTTGCTGGGTAGAGTATTCTTGTTTGTAGGTTCTTCTCTTTCATCATCTTAAACATACCATGCCGCTCCCTCCTTGCCTGCAGAGTTTCTGCTGAGATATCATCTGATAGCCTTATGGGACTTCCCTTGTATATTATTTGTTGTTTTTCCCTTGTTGCTTTTAATATTCTTTTTTGTCTTTAATTTTTGTTAGTTTGATTACTATGTGTCTCAACGTGTTCCTCCTTGGGTTTATCCTGTTTGGGACTCTCTGAGCTTGCTGGACTTGGGTGACTATTTCTTTCCCATGTTAGGGAAATTTTCGGCTATAATCTCTTCACATATTTTCTTAGGTCCTATCTCTCTCTCTGTTCCTTCTGGGATATTTATAATGTGAATTTTGGAGAATTTAATGTTGTCCCAGAGGTCTCTGTTACTGTCCTCATTTCTTTTCATTCTTTTTTCTTTATTCTGTTCTGTGGCTGTGATTTCTACCACTCTGTCTTCCAGCTCACTTATTCATTCTTCTGCCTCAATTATTCTATTTATTCCTTCCAGTATATTTTTTATTTCTGGTATTGTGTTGTTCATTTCTGTTTTTTTTTTCTTTACATCTTCTATCTCTTTGTTAAAAATTTATTGTATCTTCTCGGTGTGTGCCTCCATTCTTTTATTGAGATGTTGTATCTCCTTTACTATCATTACTCTGAATTATTTTTTAGGCAATTGCCTATCTCCATTTCATTTAGTTGTTTTTCTGGGGTTTTATCTTGTTCCTTCGTCTGCAACATATTTCTCTTTAGTCTCATTTTGTCTAACTTACTGTGTTTGTGGTGTCCTTTCTGCAGGCTGCAGGATCATAGTTCCTCTTATTTCTTGTGTTTGCTCCCTGGTGGGTGAGGTTGGTCCAGTGGCTTGTGCAGGTTTCCTGGTGGGAGGGACTGGTGTCTGCCCTCTGGTGGTTTGGAGCTGGGTCTTATCTCTCTGGTGTGTAAGGCCATGTCAAGTGTGTTTTGAAGTGGCTGTAAGCTTAGTAGGACTTTAGGCAGCCTGCCTGCTAATGGGTGGGGCTGTTTTCCTGTCTTACTCATTGTTTGGCCAGAAGTGTTCCAGCACTGGAGACTTCAGGTCATTGGATGGGGCCAGTCTTGGTGCCACAATGGGGACCTCCATGGAGCTCATACTGATTAATATTCCCTGAGGTCTCTGCTACCAGTGTCCTTGCCCCCACAGTGAGCTACAGCCAACCCCCACCTCCCCAGGAGACCCTCCAAGACCCCTAGTTAGGTCTAGCCCATGTTCCTAATGAGGTACTGCTTTGTGCTTGGTCCCAGTCATGTGAGACCTTGTTCACATCCTCCAAGAGTGGATTCTCTGTTTCCCTCAGTCCTGTGGAGCTCCTGCACTCAAGCCCTTCTGGCCTTCAAGGTTAAAATGGTCTGGGGGTTCTTCCTCTTGATGCCAGACACTCAGACTGTCTTGAAGAGCTATTTTTAAGTGGGGACATCTTTGTGTAGCCTACAGGGTTTAATGTTTTTTGTATGGATGTCTGCCACCTCTTTCTTCAGGGTATGCTGAATGTTATCGCTTTGATAGGGGTTTTTACTGGTGTTGTGTTAACCAGAGCCTGCCCTTGATATTGAGCAGGGCCTCCCCTTTACTCTGTGGTTGTCACTGCCTTGTCAGGTGTGTGGTCTGCTCCTCAGTTGTTGGAGTAGAGGTCCCCAGATCTGTTTCTTAACTGTGTTTTTTATTTGCTGTGCTAGGTAGGCAGGATTGGAGCACTCCCACCAGGAGAAAAGTCTCTGAGTGCTCTTCCTCTGGAGCTGTTTGCCTGTGAGAAAGCTCTGTTGTGTCACCTTCTACCTGTTTTGTGAGCTCACAAGTTACTCTGCTCTCAGCCTCACCTTAACCTGGGTATGCTGGTAATTGGCCCTGGTGTCTGTCCAGCATTGTTTACACCAGGCCACTAGCATAGATCCACTGAAGTCAGGTCCCAGGATTGAAGTAACTGTGCATCTGGACCCACTGTCAGTGCTATGGGGGCAGCTCAGACTCTGAGCTGGCCCAACCCCTGCTTGTACTTGGCCACAAAGTCCACAGCTGCTAAAGCCAGACCTGTCTCAGCTGTGGGAGCACTTCTTGTCTGTTCTGAATTTCTGCAGGCACTGATTTCACCAAGCCAGTTGCAGGGGTTTAATCTGTGGTTCACATAGCTGCAAGAAGATATTTCAGCTCTTCTTCTTTAGTCACACAGACCCTGGGGCTCAGCTTTGCTTTCAGCCCCAACTCTACGTATGGGCCACCTGAAGGTATCTGCTCCCCACCCAGGTGAGAGGGGGTGGAAGTGGTTAATGGGGGTGCAGGAGCCCGCACTGGGAGGAGGGGGCAGAGGTGACAACTGACTGGGGCATGCTTGCCCACCCAGGTGGGAGGGGGTGGAGGTGGAGACCAGGGGTGCATGGCCACACATAGGTGGGAGCCCGTTCTAGTGACTGCAGTGACAGAAAACTTCAAGTGGGGAGAGGCTGTAATGGCAACCCTTCCCTTCACATGTCACTCAACAATAGTGCTTTGCTTCTATAGTGGTCTGGGCTTCCTCCATGAGTGTTCCCAGTTTCCGAGCTCCCCACTCCTATCCCCTCAGGGTGTCTCCATGTAGTCAACAGCAGTCGTCTCCCTGGGTCTGCTCTCCAAACCCCATGTTCCAGCACCCACGCAACATCCACACCAGCAGACACCTATCTCAGGCTGAGGCACACAGGGCTGTGGCACAGACCATCTGTGTAGGTCTCACTCTGTCCCACACACCACAGAACAGGTGCTGTACTCTCCTCTGGGCCCCCAAAATTCCCCTTCTGTCTCAACTTATCTCCTCTCCAGTGAGGGAGCTTCCCTGGGTGCAAAAACCTCTCCTCTCCTTCAGCTCCCCCCCAGGGTTGCAGGTCCCATCCCACTTCCTTTTTTCATTTTTTCCTTTTCTCTTCTGTCTTACCAAGTTACACAGGAATCTTGCTTGTCCTTTTAGGTGTCTGGTGTCCTCTGCTAGTCTTCAGCAGGTGCTCTGTGAGGATTGTCCCATTTGTAGATGTATTCTTTTTTTTTTTTTTTTTTCAGTATGCGGGCCTCTCTCTGTTGTGGCCTTTCCCATTGCAGGGCACAGGCTCAGCAGCCATAGCTCATGGGCCCAGACGCTCCACGGCATGTGAGATCTTCCCAGACTGGGGCACAAACCCGTGTCCCCTGCATCGGCAGGCGGACTCTCAACCACTGTGCCACCAGGGAAGCCCTGTAGATGTATTCTTGATGCATTTGTGTTGAGAGATGAACGCCATGTCCTCCTACTCTACCATCTTGACTCTTCCCCCATATTTTTTTCTTATATGTAGCAAAAACATTTTTAATGAGATCAAATCTAAGAATATTTTCTAAGATTTTGATATTAAATATATTTTTTCATGTCTCATTAGGGATCTCTAACATAGTTGATCTTGAAGCCATTGGATACCAAGAGAAAAGTACAATAATTGCTCCAGAAGAATCTGGGGAATTTCAAATCAAATAGGAAAGTTTGTCCTTTCTAATATTTTGGGCCAATATTCTTATCTTGTTTCTATAGTTTGATTTAAATCAGAGAAATTCTAAGGATACAACTACATATGTATAGAGAAGTAAAGAATGAAGTCAGTTTGGGGGACTTCAAGGCAAAGGGGCTTTTTAAAATTATCTTGATGACAATAACAATGGAAATAATGAAAGGAATGTTTTAAACAAGTATTTAGCTGTTAAGGTTTTTTTCTTATGGTGAAGCTGGCAATTAATGGCTTTCCTTTCATTTTCATAACCTGGTAAAAGGAGGAAAAGCAAGTAGAATTCAAAATACACATATAAGTTTTTAAAATACATTGCCAAACTTTAGGTGCATGTGTATACTTACCCAATAAGAGAAGATCTGTAGAGAATATCTTCCATTACAGTTATTCATATCAAATGGGGACAGAAAACAATAGGTTTTATTAAGCAATCACATAAGACACTATATCAAGATTCCCCAGCACCATATAGATTTTCCCCAAGGCTATAGTTAGGTAAAAAAACACCATCAATACCTATATATTAATTTCTTTTCTAAATATGAAGAGCATTTTTACTGTTTACTAAGTCAATGCATATCAATTGTAAAATATCTAAAAAAACTCAGAGAATTAATAAAGGAGAATCAGACATGGAGAAATCTAACAAGTAATCTTTAGGTCATTTGATGATACCATGGTTAAAGTTGTTTTTCCTGTTTATTTTTCATGTGATATTATAACTTTACCAGATTGTTGTTTTTTTAGGGGAGAGGGCATTAAGCATCTTAAAAAAATGATTCTAATGGTTGAACAGTCTCTAAGTGTGTTAATTTAACACATCTCTGGTTATTGAACATTTAAATTATCTTGTTTCTATGATATAAAATATACTGAAGTAAATATCTTTGTGCACTTGCTTATAAACACTTATCTCATTACTTTTTAGAATATATTCTTAAAATTGAACAGTTTATGAAGGAAGAAAGGTATATCTTCAAGGATTTTACTAAATTTCCTTCCAGCAAGACTATACCAATATATTCTTTACAAAACATCACATAATCTTTTTGTTTCCTTACATCTACCAACTTTTGTTATTATTATTATAAACAAAACATGATAATCTGGTAATTGAAAATACATTTATTTTTTAACATATATTTCTTTAGATATTGGCTTTTTATGTATAGTCCATTTTCATTCCACCATTTGTGAATTTTTAGCTCCTGCCTTTTCAAGTCTCTACTTCTGAAGAATTAAAGAAGTAACATCTGAAACAGAGGCCTAGTTTTAGCAAATAGTAGATAGAGCTGCCCCAAACTGACTCATCATAGTGTATTATCTCAGTCTGTTCAGGCTACTATAACAAAATACTATAGACTGAGTGGCTTATAAACAATAAACATTAATTTCTCACAGTTTTGGACGCTGGGAAATTCAGTATCAAGGTGGTATATTCAATGTCTGCTGAGGGCTCAGATGCTGGTTCACAGACAGCACCTTCTAGTTGTAACCTCACCTGGTAGAGGGGGTAGGAGAGCTCTCTCTCTCTCTCTCTCTGGCCTTTGTTATAAGGGCATTAATCTCATTCATGAAGGCTCCACTCTCAGGAACTAACTATTCCCTACAGGCCCCACCTCAAATTACCATCACACTGAGAATTAGGTTTTCAAAATATGAATTTTCGTGGGACACAAGCATTCTATCTATAGCATGGAAAAATGTTATTTTATAGATATTAAATAATTTTGCCCCCAATTGCTAATTCCATATGTCCTAAGAGCTTAAATTCTTCCTTGAGATTACTTTTCGTTCATTTAAGGATTCAGGAGTGTTGGCTTGTAACCTCATAAAATGTAGCTTAATGATATGCCAGGGCAATCAACGTAAAAATTGCAAAGATAGAGAATCAGCTTAATGAGAAATTACCATCATTGTCCCTATTTCTAAACTTAGGTTATATTAAATTTTTCCCACCTAAAAGCATCTTAGTAATCATCTATACCTTAGTCTTTACCATTTTTCACTGAGCTGTTGAACGAAAATAAATAAGTAAATAAATAAACAGACACAGTATGTAAGAACTATAATCAATGATAAAAAATAAGAAGAACTTGCCGAAATAACTAAGCTTTTAATAAAATACAAATAAATTATTTTAACTCCCCAAATATAAAGAAAATGTAAAATATGAGGCTGCATATTTACAACAATAATCCTACCTTCCTAGCTACTTCTTTAAGTCAAAGCCTAGTATGTACCTTCTTGTGCTCTTCCTTCTACATATAATGTTTTCATTTGTCCCCAGAAACTCTGTACTCTTTAAGGCCCAATATGAATGTCATACTTTCCACGAAACTATTTTAGAGCTTCCTGTGCCAAAACATCAGTGTACATTGTTCATTTTCATAGTGATTTGTACATGTTTCGAAATAACTATCACTCAAGTCTCATTTTCAAACTCTTGAGAAAGGTGTTTTATTTATCTCTGTATCAATAGACCTTGCAGGTTTCAGTATATTAAATATGCTCAATTGAATTGTGCTGAATAAATGCATTAACTGATTAATTAATTTAAGAAAATCTGGGAGGGGCAGAGTCAAGATGGCATATGAGGAAGATGCGGAATTTGCGTTTCTGCACAACTAGGGCACCTACCAGGCACCAGTGGGAGACCATGGACGCCTAAGGGGACAGGAGGAACCCCCAGTGACTGGGTAAGAAGTGGGGCATGGGGGGAGTTAAGGGGGAGGAGGAGTGGAAATGAGACAGGACTGGCACCCCTGAGGGGCAGCTGGGGGAGGGGAAGGGATCCCATGCCCAAAGGTGGAAGTTGGGGAACCATTGGGAAGGCAGAGGATCAAAAGGTAGTCTGGCCAGGTTTTCCCTGCCCATTTGGGCCCACAGAACATGCTGAGATCCAGGCCTGATCCTCTGCCCACCTAGGCCCCCTCCAGCTGCACAGGTCCTGAGGGAGTGGGAGGGAGCAAAAGTAAAGTCCAGACCTCGGGGACTGGCACCCACGGGGTGGCTGAGGGAGGGAAGGAGCTCTTACACCCAGTTGGAACCACCCACAGTTAGGGATCCAGCGGCCACTGGGGAGACCCTGGGGAAGAAGGTGGGGGAGGGGCACAAAGGAATGGAAGAGTGCTTTCCCTGTCCACTTAGGCACTGGGAAGCCTGTTGGGCTTTGCCCTCGGAGCCTCCCTTCTTCCACGCAGAGCTGAAGCCCCACCCATACACCCCCACCCAGGACCCTACTTCTACACTCGGAGACCCCCTCCAACAATCTGGGCCTAAATCCCACTCACAGACCCTCACTCAGGGCCTTACATCCAAACTCCAGAACCCCACACTCCAGAGCCCCTCCTTTCAACACGCTGCCTCTCCCCTTCTGCTCAGGTCCTAAGCAGAGGTCCGCCCCAAGCTTTAAAGTTGCCCCGTCTAGGCCACGCCCCCAGGGCCATTTCTGGCTACATGGGTCCTAAGCCTAGTCCCAGCCCCATGCCCAAACATAACCAGCCCACCCGCCTAAGTCCCAGCCCACCCTAAACCCCGCCCCTTCCTAAGTAACATGCCCACCTAAACTCCATCATCATAGCCAAGGATTTTTTTTATTTTTTATTTTTTCCTCCTTTAGATTGGGGTTCTGTTTTACCTTGTTGAATCATTGTTGTTGATTCTTTTATATTTTTATTTTTCCTACTAAATCTTTCATTTTTCTAATTTTATTTTATTCTTTATAATTTGATATTGCTTTTTTCCTTTGACTTCTCCCCACACCCACCCCACCCCTTTTTTTTCTTTTTTCTGTTGTGGTTTTATTTTACCTTGTTGCAGTTGTTTCAATTATTGTTTTATTTTTCCTAATATATTTTTTATCCTTCTGATTTTATTTTGTTTTTTATTCTTTGATATTATCCTGCTCCTTTTTTTCTTTCTTACTTCTTTTTTTAACTGCTCCATGAAACTTGTGGTATCTTGGTTCCCAGGCCAGAGGTTAGGCCCGAGCACCTGTGGTGGGAGCTCTTAGTCCAAAACTGCTGGACTAACAGATAACCACAGACCCTAGGGAATATTCATCGGAGTGAGGCCTACTGGAGGTCCTTATCTCAGCACCAATACCTGGCTCTATCCAACTGTCTGCAAACTCCAGTGCTGGATGCCTCAAGCCAAAAAACGAGGAAGAGAGGAATACAGACTCACCCAACAAAAAAAAAAAAAAAAAAAACGAAACAACAAAAGACTATGTTACAGATGAAAGAGCAAGGAAAAAAACAACAAGACCAAATAAATGAAAATGAAATTGGCATCTTACCTGAAAAAGGATTCAGAGGAATTATAGTAAACATGATCCAAAATGTTGGAAACAGAATGCAGAAAAAAACAAGAAAATTTAACAAGGATCTAGAAGAACTAAAGAGCAAACAAACAGTGATGAACAACACAATTACTGAAATTAAAAATACTCTAGAAGGAATCAATAGCAGAATAACTGAGACAGAAGAACGGAAAAGTGAGCTGGAAGATAAAATGGTGGAAATAATTTCCAGGGAGCAGAATAAAGAAAAAGAATAAAAAGAATGGAGGACAGTCTCAGAGACCTCTGGGATAACATTAAATGCACCAACATTCAAATTATAGGGGTCCCACAAGAAGAAGAGAAAAACAAAGGGTATGAGAAAATATTTGAAAAAAAATTATGGTTGGAAACCTCCTTAACACAGGAAAGGAAATAGTCAGGTCCAGGAAGCATAGAGAGTACCATACAGGATAAACCCAAAGAGAAGCACACCGAGACATGTATTAATCAAACATAAATTAAATACAAAGAAAAAAATATTAAAAGCAGAAAGGAAAAAGCAACAAATAACATACAAGGAAATGCCCATAAGGTTAACAGCTGATCTTTCAGCCGAAACTCTGCAAGCCAGAAGGGAGTGGCAGGACATATTTAAAGTGATGAAAGGGAAAAATCTATAACCAAGATTGCTCTACCAAGAAAGGATTTCATTCGGATTCGATTAAGAAATTAAAATCTTTACAGACAAGCAAAAGTTAAGAGAATTCAGCACCACCAAACCAGCTTTACAAAAAATGCTAAAGGAACTTATCTAGGCTGGAAACACAAGAGAAGGAAAAGACCTAAAAAAAAAAGCAAAAGCAATTAAGAAAATGGTAATAGGAACATGCATATAGATAATTACCATAAATGTAAATGGATTAAATGCTCCAACCAAAAGACATAGACTGGCTGAATGGATACAAAAACAAGACCCATGTATATGCTGTCTACAAGAGACACACTTCAGACCTAGAGACACATACAGACTGATAGTGAGGGGAAGGAAAAAAATATTCCATTCAAATGGAAATCAAAAGAAAGCTGGAGTAGCAATTCTCATATCAGACAAAAGAGACTTTAAAATAAAGACTATTACAAGAGACAAAAAATGACACTACGTAATGATCAAGGGATCAATCCAAGGAGAAGATAAAATAATTGTAAATATTTATGCCCCCCAAATAGGAGTACCTCAATACATAAGGCAAATGCTAACAGCCAGAAAAGGGGAAATCAACAGTAAAACAATCATAGTAGGGGACTTTAACACCCCACTTTCACCAATGGATGGATCATCCAAAATGAAAATAAATAAGGAAACACAAGCTTTAAATGACACATGAAAGAAGACTGACTTAATTGATATTTATAGGATATTCCATCCAAAAACATCAGAATACACCATTAGCCAGACTCATCAAGAACAAAGGGGAGAAGACTCAAATCAACAGAATTAGAAATGAAAATGGAGAAGTAACAACTAACACTGGAGAAAGACAAAGTATCATGAGAGATTACTACAAGCAACTCTATGCACATAAAATGGACAACCTGGAAAAAATGGACAAGCTCTTAGAAAAGCTCAACCTTCTAAGACTGAACGAGGAAGAAACAGAAAATATAAACAGACCAACCACAAGCACTGAAATTGAGACTGTTGTTAAAAATCTCCTAACAAATAAAAGCCCAAGACCAGATGGCTTCACAGGCAAATTCTATCAAACATTTAGAGAAGAGCTAACAGCTATCCTCTCAAACTCTTCCAAAATATAGGAGAGGGAGGAATACTCCCAAACTCATTCTATGAGGTAACCATCACCCTGGTACCAAAACCAGACAACAAAGTAACAAAGAAAGAAAACTACAAACTAATATCACTGACGAACATAGATGCAAAAATCCTCAACAAAATACTAGCAAACAGCATGCAATAACACATTAAAAGGATCATACACATGACCAAGTGGAGTTTATCTCAGGAATGCAAGATTTCTTCAATATATGCAAAACAATCAATGTAATACACCATATTAAGAAAATGAAGGAGAAAAATCATATGATCATCTCAGTAGATGCAGAAAAAGCTTTTGTCAAAATTCCACAGCCATTTATGATAAAAACTCTCCAGAAAGTAGGCATAGAGGAAAGCTACCTCAACATAATAAAGGCAATATATGGCAAAAGCACAGCTAACATCGGTGTCAATGGTGAAAAACAGAAACAATGTCTTCTAAGATCAGGAAAAAGACAAGGTTGTCCACTTTCACTACTATTATTCAACATAGTGGTGGGAGTTTTAGCCACAGCATTCATAGAAGAAAAAGAAATAAAAGTAATCCAAACGAGAAAAGAAGAAGTAAAACTGTGACTGTTTGTAGATGGCATGATACTATACATAGAGAATCCTAAAGATGCTACTAGAAAACTATGAGAGTTAATCAATGAATTTGGTAGTGTCACAGGATACAAAATTAATGCACAGAAATCTCCTGCATTCCTATACACTAATGATGAAAAATCTGAAAGAGAATATAAGGAAAACTCACATTTTCCATTGCATCAAAAAGAATAAAATACCTAGGAATAAACCTACCTAAAGTGACAAAAGACCTGTATGAAGAAAACTATAGGACACTGATTAAAGAAATTAAAGATGATACTAATAGATGGAGAGATATACCATGCTCTTGGATTGGAAGAATCAACATTCTGAAAATGAGTATGCTACCAAAGCAATCTACAGATTCAATGCAATCCCTATCAAACTACCAATGGCATGTTTCACATAACTAGAACAAAATATTGAATAATTTGTATGGAAACACAATAGACCCCAAATAGGCAAACAATCTTGAGAAAGAAAAACAGAGTGGGAAGAATCAGGCTTCTGGACTTCAAACTATAGTACAAAGTTACAGTTATCAAGACTGTATGGTACTGGCACAAAAACAGAAATATATATCAATGGAACAAGATAGAAAGCCCAGAGATAAACCCTTGCACATATGGTTACCTTTTCTTTGATAAAGGAGGCAAGAGTATACAGTGAAGAAAGGACAGCCTCTTCAATAAGTGACACTGGGAAAACTGGACAGCTACCTGTAAAAGAATGTAATTAGAACACCCCCTAACATCATACACAAAAATAAACTCAAAATGGATTAAAGACCTAAATATAAGTCCAGACACTATAAAACTCTTAGAGGAAAACATAGGCAGAACACTCTATGACACAAATCACAGCAAGATCCTTTTTGACCCACCTCCTAGACATAAATCACTGCGAGATCCTATTTGACCCACCACCTAGAGAAATGGAAATAAGAACAAAAATAAACAAATGGGACCTAATGATACTTAAAAGCTTTTGCACAGCAAAGGAATCCATAAAGAAGATTGAAAGACAACCCTCAGAATGGGAGAAAATATTTGCAAATGAAGCAACTGACAAAGGATTAATTTCCAAAATATACAAGGAGCTCATGCAGCTCAATATCAAAAAAACAAACCACCCAATCCAAAAATGTCTAGAAGACCTAAATAGATATACAGATTGCCATCAAACACATGAAAAGATACTCAACATCACTAATCAGTAGAGAAATGCAAATCAATACTACAATGAGATATCACCTCACACCAGTCAGAATGACCATCATCAAAAAATCTACAAACAATAAATGCTGGAGAGGGTGTGGAGAAAAGGGAACCCTCTTGCACTGCTGGTGGGAATGTAAATTGATACAGCCACCATGGAGAACATTATGGAGGTTCCTTATAAAACTAAAAATAGAACTACCATATGACCCAGCAATCCCACTACTGGGCATATACCCTGGGAAACCAGAATTCAAAAAGAGACATGTACCCCAATATTCATTGCAGAACTATTTACAAAAGCCAGGACATGAAAGCAAACTAAGTGTCCATTGACAGATGAACGGATAAAAAAGATGTGGCACATGTTTACAATGGAATATTACTCAGCCATAAATAGAAAAGAAATTGAGTTATTTGTAGTGAAGTGGATGGACCTAGAGTCTGTCATACAGAGTGAAGTAAGTCAGAAAGAGAAAAACAAATACCATATGCTAACACATATATATGGAATCTAAACAAAAAACTGCTTCTGATGAACCTAGGGGCAAGACAGGAATAAAGGCACAGATGTAGAAAATGGATTTGAGGACATGGGGAGGGGGATGGGTAAGCTGAGATGAAGTGAGAGAGTAACATTGACATATATACACTAACAATATAAAATAGCTAGTGGGAAGCAGCTGAATAGAACAAGGAGATCAGCTAGGTGCTTTGCGACCACTTAGAGGGGTGAGATAAAGAGGTTGGGAGGGAGATGCAAGAGGGAGATAATATGGGGATATATGTATACCTATAGCTGATTCACTTTGTTATACAGCAGAAGCTTACACAACATTTTAAAGCACTTATACTCCAATAAAGATATTTTTTTTAAAAAGAAAATCTGGGAACTATTTAAATACATGGATAATTCAAAGTTTCAAAAGAAACATTTGATAACAAGAAACTTCAGCAACTCCTGAAAACAATTGAATATCTGGAGATTTTTCTCCTTGATATATCATACCAATTTTAATTTTTTTCTTACTTTTTTTTCTAATTTATACAATAAAAAATCTTGGATTCTATCCAACCTGGTAAAAGGAAGCAAAGAGCAAATTATCTACTTAATTTATTTGGAACAATTTTCATACATTGGTTTTCTCTACTTTTTCATTCTTCTTTATTCAGGTATGAAAAATATCATATTTCATTGGTTTTTATTGGCCTTACAATTCAATTTTATGTTTCTTTTAGTAATCTTGGAAGTTATGCCCAACAATCTTTTCCCACTCTCTTCTGTAATTCAGTTCATTCTCCATTTACTAAACTAGTGCTGCACGTGTTCATCTAGTAGTGGGGTTATTATGAATGAAACGGAAATTAATAAGGCACCATCTGTGCTCTCAAGGAACTTATAATCTATTGCAGGAATGAGATGAATATATATATTATTAGTGGTTTTATAATTATGTGGTTAGTAAGTACCATAAATGAAATATCATCAAATACCTGAGAGGGCTCCCCTGGTGGAGCAGTGGTTGAGAGTCCACCTGCCGATGCAGGGGACTCGGGTTCGTGCCCCAGTCCGGGAAGATCCCGCGTGCCGCGGAGCGCCTGGTCCCGTGAGCCATGGCCGCTGAGCCTGCGCGTCCGAAGCCTGTGCTCCGCAACAGGAGAGGCCACAACAACGAGAGGCCCGCGTACCGAAAAAAAAAAAAAAAAAAACCTGAGAAACAGGTTATTAATTATGCTTGGAGCTTTCAACAAAGAGCATAAAATTGAAGACTGCCTTAAAGGAAAAGTAAGATCTTAGTGGAAGAGAAAGGAGGAAAGAAGAACTAAGGCATGAGCTTGTAGACTATGTTTGGCCATCTACAACTAATTGTTTTAAAAAGTCATATTAGGAGGAGAAAATGGGGAGTGAGAATTAAAAGCAAATTAGTGTCAAGTTTAGATTTTAAACTCAATGCTATAGAGTTCAGATTTTGCATTCAGGAGCCAGTAAATATCTTAGAACACAGAAATTACAAAAACTGCCTTACCCATTAAAAGTTAACTTTGATAAAATTGTGAGTAGAATAAATAGTCTTCAGGGTCTGGTGCCCAGAAGGATTGGGAGGTTGTGGAAATAATAACTGATCCATGATTACCTAGGCAAAGGTAAGAACTGGAGGTAGAACTGATAAGATTTGGTGACTAGGTGGATAATAGAATGTTAATTGCCAGATTTTTAGACCAAATAAGTGAAAATTATTATTAACCATGAGGATAAACTATAGTTTCCCCCCCCCCACAGGAAAAGTATCCCATGCAAAATGATAATAAAAAATATATATATTTCATGGTGCAGGAGCCATGTGATACATCGTGCTTTTCACTTTTTCCTTTTTAACCCATAGCATGAATAAATAGACCTATAAAGTTCAACGAAAATTATAGAACAATTTTTGGTGAGATGAGTTTGAGACCTGTCCTGACTCTCCTTTTCTACCTTACATAACTCCTTCTTCTTGTCATTTCTTGATTAATTCTTTAGATTTCAACATTCTGGATACCATATTTAATCAACTCAGTCAATTTGCCAAATCCAAAATTTCCCCTTCTTTCATCTCCCCTCAAAATTGGCCTCTGTCCAAACACTGGCTTGCATGTGGAGAAATTAGATCTATCATATATGGCTGGTGGGAATATAAAGTGTTCTGGCCACTCTGAAAAAATGTTTGGTAGTTTCTTATACAACTAAATATGTACTTAGCATATGAGACAGATATCTTATACTTGGGAATTTATCCTAGAGAAATAATAACTTATGTCCACACAAAAACTTGTTTATACATGCTTTGTTACAGCTCAAAACTGGGAAAAAGATTCAGATGTTCTCCAATGAATGAACAGTTAAACAAACTTGATACAGCCATACCATGGAATATTACTCAGCAATAAAAATGAACAAAATATTGTTATACGCAACCATTTGGATGACTGACCTGGGAATTGTGGTGAGCACAAAAAGCAAATTTCAAAATATCACATACTATGTGATTCCATTTATATAACATTTTTAAATGATAAAATTATGGAAATGGGGAGCAAATTAATGGTTTCCAGGGGTTAGGAATGGTGTTGAGCAGGGAGGAAGGTGTGACTATAAGGCAGAGCACAGGAGAGATCTTTGTGGTGGTGGAATAGTTCTGTATCTTGACTGCAGCAAAGGTTATTTGAATCTACATATGTAATGAAATGGCATAGAACACACCATGTATTAATGTCAATTTCCTGACCTTGATGGTGTCCTATAATTCTGTAAGATGTGATCCTTAGGGAAAATTGAGTGAAGAATACATGGGACCTCTCTGTACTATCTTTGCAATTTACTGTGAATCTATAATTACTTAAAAATAAAATGTTAATAAAGTAATCTTTGTTAAGATTTATATTTTTCCTCCAGGACCTACTTCATGGGCATGCAACCTGTTTATATGCATAAGGCCCCATAGAAGCATCCTGAGCCTGCTTTACTGCTCTGCTCTTTCCATGTCAAAATTCTTAACTTTTTAGCAAGTTGTCCTCCACATATTCATTTTGCACTGGGCTCCACAAATTATGTATCTGGTACTGATTGCCCTACTTTGTTCCTGATGTTTGATTAAAACAGCATCAAACTTTATTTTTCAAGTGACTCATAGAGAACTTGACTCATTAACAGGTAGAAGTTTACTATTTTAATCATCATTTAAGACAAAATTTCCCATTCATGTTCCTTCACTGCAAATATCAAAGAGAAGGGTGCCATTCTGAGGAAATGGTCACAGACCTCAAAGAGAACACTACAGCTCAAAATAAAAAGAATAATCTGATTTTTATTTAATTAAACACAAGCCAGATGATAAACATAAAGAAATAACTTTAAGGGTATCTTCCCAACACATGTGACTTTTCAGATGAAAGAAAATAAAGAACACTTTGATCAACATATATATATTTTTTAACTTTAATATATTTTTTTCACTATGAATCTTCATGTAACTCAGGACATTCATCCTTTTGGTTATAAATATCCCATGCTTTTTGAGTTGGATCAAGGATACTTCCATCTTTCACTAGAAGAACAATTTTAAGTGATTGATTATGGTAAAAACAATGAGAACAACTTAAAGTTTTTTATCAGGATAGCTCTTAAGATTCTTGCTTCACACATGTTTCATGGATATTTGAATTGTTCCTTTGATAATGCTAACTTTATCTGCATATTAATACACATTTAAAAACCAGAAAAGAGTAGTTCACCTGGAATTTTTAAATGCTCATCCTATAGCTTCCTTACTCCAATGACAGAGACGGTAGGGAGTGGTCCCTTTCCTAGTGCTAAAGGAAAGAGATAAGGCTGGGAACTAGGAATGACAAAGAGAAGAGCCTTAAATCTTCTTATGCTGACCTTATATTTCTTGATCCAAATTAAGCATGTGTAAATTACTCTGGTAATACTTCTGCCTCCTCTTACTACTCCTTTCTTTGTTTTCTTGTTCCCTGGCCTCCTTCCTCCTTCCATGGCACCACAGAAAGGTAGACTGGTTATAGGAGTTAAGAATAAGACTGCTATTCAAGTTCATCATCATACCACTATCAACCTCAAAATTAAGATAATCAGGGCTCTACTTTGATGTTTGAAAGTTTGCTTTCTTCATCTGTACCTTATACCCAAGTTCTTTTTCTTCCACTTCTATATAATATTACTTTAATTGTAAGCTTGTTTCCTAATCAGGATGATCAATTTACATGAAAACTTCAAAAGAATTCATTACACATACAACAATTTGCTTTGCAGTTTATGAGAAGGAGAACTTTAAAAATAATTTATATCCTTTCCAAATTTTTCTAATTTAAATATGAACTGATACATGTAAGGACAAAAGATATAGGCAATGCTACTTCAAATGATGATATAAATGCTTAATGGTGATTTAAATTTCCTATATGTACATATAATTGAATAGAGGGAAATTCTGCCATTTCTATTATAATCCATTGTTTTCACTGATTTTCTTAAGAGCTAATATCTCATACAAATATTATAATGCATTTCTGATATCAAAGCTTTCCAGCACATGACAGAGAAAATTTTCCAAAGGAAATTATGTATCCATATTTCCAATCATAATTTGAATTTTTAAAAGTCATTAGGCAAGCAAAGTTTCCTCAAAAAAGCTAATTTCTGTGTATTTCATAGCTACAAACATTTAAAGTTGAACAATTCTTTCCATTAAAGAAACAAACCAAAAACAAACCAACAAACAAATACACTTTCTAAACTTTCCAGTGCAGTGTTTTAAAATTCTCTAGAGTGAAAGCTGCTTTGTTATTGCCACTGATATTGTGCTCAGGAGGATTTGGCTGAGGATGGAATTTCCATCTGGAAACTACCCTGCTGATAATCTTTGATAGTTTTATTGGATTAATACTCTAGAGACAAGTAAATTCTCCAGTTGGCTCCTTAGGATACAGCTAAGTTTGAACTCCTCCGGAGAATCTCTGTAGGGAAGACATGGACTAACTGCCTTGGAAATTACGATGAAGTAGAAATTCTACATATATAATGAAGGACTCTATGATTTTTTTTAACTAAGTCTTGATTTTCTTCTTTTTTTTCTATTTTTATTTATTTTTGGCTGCGTTAGGTCTTCGTTGCTGAGCAGGATTTCTCTAGTTGCAGCGAGCAGGGGCTACTCTTCGTCGTGGTGCACGGGCTTCTCATTGTAGTGGCTTCTCTTGTTGTGTAGCACAGGCTCTAGGCATGCAGGCTTCAGTAGTTGCAGTACACAGTCTCAGTAGTTGTGGCTTACGAGCTTAGTTTCTCTGCGGCATGTGACATCTTCCTGGACCAGGAATGGAACCCATGTCCCTTGCATTGGCAGGCAGATTCTTAACCATTGTGCCACTAGGGAAGTACCTATGATTACTTTTTATACCCACTTTTAATAACATGTCCAGGCAGAGTATTATGAATCTCAGTGTTACAGTAAGATGTGTCATAGAAGATCACTTTGCTTTAATTATTACCATATTTTAAGGGAATTCTATCAGTGATAGTTTCTTTCTCTGCTCAACACTTGCACATTTTTTTAAACTGTGACTTTATTTCTGATTAAAATGAAAACATAAGCCATTCCTGTATCACTTTGGGTAGTGAAAAGGAAAGTAATTGCTCTGCAAGATGTCTGAGACTCAAAACCATGCCACGAAACTGACAAATCAGTCAAAAAAGCAAATGTTTTTCAACGTTAAGAAAAACACTTCATTATGAGAATCATTAACAAAAGTTTGAAGAATTTTAATTTAGTGTCATATAATAAACCAAGTTGTGGATGTGAGTCTCAGTACTCTTAACTTTTCTACATATACAATTAAGTACAGATTTGTTACAAAATATTCATTATGGTTTCATTGACTTTCAGGCTGCCATCATGTTTAATGTAGCACATTTTTTAGTTCAGTCTAGAAAGGCAGAACAGAAAGTAGAAAACATTATTTAATTAAATATTTAGAAAAACTGGCAGTTAATTATTTTAGTCAAATCATTTAATGGGGAAATATGTATGAATAGTCAAACAGATCATCATATTAACTATATGATTTAATTTTGACAATAAAAGAAAATAAGTTCAATAAAAATAAGCCCGACTATAATTAGTTCTAAGATGACTGACTTTGAGTTACTAATTTGTGTCAAGCCCAGGGCTCTAGACATATTTTTATCTAGACTATTTTGTGATGATATTTACATTTGGCCTATTCCAGCTTTCTCCAAAGAAGGAGGGCAGAGCATCAGTAGTAGAGCAAACAGAAAGAAACTTCCCCTCCTATGAAACCACAATGTCTCTGTTGCTAAAACATAGTCTAATGCACTATAAATAAATAATAAATTAGAATATTCTCTAACACCACATACAAAAATAGACTCAAAATGGATTAAAGACCTAAATGTAAAACAGGAAACCATAAAAATCCTAGAGAAAAACATAGGAGGGACACACTTTGATATAAATTGCAGCAATATTTTTTTTGGGTCTGTCTTCTAAAACAAAGAAAATAAAAGCAAAAATAAACACATGGGACCTAATTAAATTTAAAAGCTTTTGCACAGCAAAGGAAGCCATTGAAGAAACTAAAAGACAACCTACAGAATGGGAGAAAATATTTGTAAATGATATGTCCAGTAAGGGGTTAATATCCAAAATACATAAATGGTTCATAAAAATCAACATCAAAAAAAAAACCTTATTAAAAAATGAGCAGGAAACCTGAATAGACATTTTTCCAAAGATGACATACACATGGCCAACAGACACATGAAAAGATGCTCAAACACCATTAATCATCAGAGAAATGCAAATTAAAAACACAGTGAGCTATCACCTCACAGCTGTCAGAATGGCTATAATCAAAAAGAACGTAACAAATGTTGGAGAGGATGTGGAGAAAAGGGATCCCTCCTACTATTGGTGGAAATGTAAATTGGTGCAGCCACTGTGGAAAATAGTATGGAGGTTTCTCAAGAAACTAAAAAGGGAACTACCATATGACCCAACAATTCCACTCCTGAGCACACACATCTGAAAAAAAAAAAAAACTAAAATACTAAATCAAAATATTCAGGCACCCCAATGTTATTAGCAGTGTTATTTACATTTGCAAAGATATGGAGGCCAGCTAAGTGTCCACCAACAGATGAATGTATAAAGAAGAATTTGTATACACACACACACACACAAAATGGAAGACTACTCAGTTATTAAAAAAACTGAAATTTTGCCATTTGCAACGACATGGATGGTCTTGAAGGATATTAGGCTAGGTGAAATAAGTCAGGCAGAGAAAGACAAATACTGTATGATATCACTTATATGTGGAATCTAAAAAATATAACAAACTAGTGAATATAACAAAAAGAAACAGACTTACATATATAGAGGACAAACTAGTGGTTATCAGAGGAGAGAGGGAGGGGGAAAGCACAATACAGGGGTAGGGGATTAAGAGTTACAAACTGTTATGTATAAAATAAATAAGCTACGAGGATATATTGTACAACATGAAGAATATGGCCAATATTTTATAATAACTATAAATGGAGTATAACCTTTAAAATTTGTGAATCACTTTGCTATACACCTGTAACATATAATATTGTACATCAACTACACCTCAATTAAAAAATCCTAAAAATTCAAAATAATAATAAATAAAATATAGCTTATAATTCTTTTTAGTTTTCTTTTTACTCTTTTATTTTTCTCAATAATATAAGCATATTAGAGTTGAAGAAGCTTCCAGAAGGACAATAAAAATGATGCCCTGGAATCTGGACATCAAATGATTCCTGGAATCAAATGATGTCCTGGAATGATGATGGAATCTCAAAACTAGAATTAGGGGTTCCTCTTCTGAAGATGAAAATGTTTAAATTTAAGATAAATCAGAGAGATGAAACTGCTGACAAAAATTTGCCACAGGCATACTAGTTCCTTTTCCCCAAGGAAGGAAACAGGATGAAGTTACTAATATCAATAGGCTTTATAAAATTCATGAATGAAGGATGCATAATAAATTATTATATAAACCTAATTAATTTATAAGATAAAACTTTTTCCCAATTATAACAGTAATAAAATATCACTATCAAAATTTTCAAAATTCAGAAAAGTATACTGAAGTAGAATATCTAGACATTCTGAAAAACAAAATCTTTATGAATTTGTTATGATATATTCTTCCAGTTTATTTATTTTGTGTTTTGTTTCCATTTATCAGTACAAATATTTATTGAGGACCAACCTACGATGTGCCAGACTCTGAGACACAATACTGAGCAAAAATAGTGTCAGTTCCCTGCCTTCATGGAACTTGTAGCTTAATGGGGGAGACTGGTATTAACCAAATAACTAAAAAAAAACAAATTTAATGTAGTTTGCACTGGATGGGATATAGAGTGACCAACTAAGAGGCTTGTTGCTGTGACCCTGATGAGAAACGGGCTTAGTTCATGGTGGTAGTTGAAATGAAAAGAGGTACAGGGATCTGTGAACTTTGCGGTCAGTTGTATTTATTTGCACACTCCATTAAGTACCTAAATAACTGGGATCATTGTTATCAAACAAATATTACATAACGGTTTAAGATTTTAAAAAGTTTTTTCCTCCTTTTTGGAGTTGTGTGCAATTATACTAGTGTTGGCGGGCTCACAGTAATAAAAAGTCTTTTAAAATATTTGTAGTATGAAAAATCATAACTATCTGTGGATTTATGACAGAAATAACTTAATTTAAAATTCTCATTAATTTATAATTTGTTAACCCTCCACAAATGGGTCTTGTTATGCTTAGTTAAAAAACAAATCATCAATTTGAAAAATTTGGAGATTAAAAATCAAGGTTTATAATTAACAAAAATGTTATATAACATTTTCTCCAGTTTGAAATGCATTCTAACTGATGAAACATTTCATAAAACAACATGCTTGAGTCAGTAAAGTTAACACTTCTGAAATGAAAATTTCCTTTCCTCTTTATTCTCTTTTTCTCTGAAACAAAACATTGAATAATTATTTTTAAGGAAATTGTGTCACTAAAAATCAATCTCTTTCTGATATTTCATATGAATTTTATTAAAAACCATATAATTATAACTCAGCAATCATTGAAAAGAGTGCTTTATTTATATATTATAAAGATGCATGTTGAATAAAAACCTGCTGCAATAAAAATCATCACTGAATTTTCAAACTTTTTCTTCAATAAACTTGAAAACTAAGTATGCTCAAGAAATTAAATTTCTTGGAATTTCTTCTAATGTTATACATCTGTTTTGGTCTCTTTTCCATAAAGGTCTAGTTAATCTCACCATTCTAGAGTGATTTAAGAAAATGGTAGCCAATTTTTTCTGATTATCTTTATATGACAAATATTTCTTAAAATAAATGATCATAAAATTATTAATTTACCATTAAATAATAGATAATTTGATGAACAATGCAATTAAGTCTTCCACTTGGAAAAAATTCACCCTAAGTATTGAAATATTTTTTAGACTAGAATCTACAAGGTAAATTGCACTGCAGTATTTGATTTCTCTTGTCCTACCCAATCCAAAAAAAAAATGTATATTTCTTTCTCAATTATTTGTCTATAAGGTGACACAGAAAGAGTTAAAATAAGCGTAGGTAGGTACCTGCATGTGCCTCCCTGGAGAGAGATTTAAATTATTAAATCAGTACTTCATCACTGACATTAGTTTGATCACATGATAAAAACAAACAGTGAATATGCTCTGTCCATTAAAGGTCCATCGCAGACACAAATTTGTTTAGGGAGGAAAAGTAAGAAGTGTTCTAATTCAATCAAAGAACTAGTTACTAAAGGTGTTTTAAAGGGTAACATCAAGCAAAGTTTTCAAACCAATTAGTGTAGTGGATATAGACATTTACACAACCCATTGGCAATAGCACTGATAGCTATTTGCATTTCTAATTGAGAATTTGGTGGTTGTCAAGATATTTGCTTCTTCTCTGAGCTGATAAAAGAGTAAATTCACATTGCTATGTGTCACTAGACAAAGACTAGTGGAATCAGAACATTACCTGTGGAAGTATTAACTTAATTTTTAAAGCTGCTTTCCAGCTCAGGGGATTTTTCAAAAAATCCCCTTATAATTATTTGCAAACTATTTACTTATAAGCTTTAATTTAATGATTTCCTTTTAGAATTTTTAAACTGCACCATGTTCCTTAAAGCAACTTAATAGAACATGCTATTAAATATTGTTAGGGCAAGAAAGTCACAAGAAATAAGGACTTGAAATCCCTCTGTAGTTAGATTAAATGTAATTTTAAAAACTGAAATAAATATGCATAGAAACTTAATGAAGTAGGTAATAAAAGCGCACAAAGACAACTTTCCTATACTTAATGAGTCAATTGTTTAAAAATGTGCCCAAATATGCAATATATTTTATGGTAGCCTATTTTAAGTTACGAATAATTGAACATTAAATGCACATGCTTCATAAATATACTTGATTGTAAGTCTTGAAGCCATGTTTGTCTTAAATCCAATTAGAAACCTATGGTGAAAGATTTTAAATATTACCCAAGTGATGATATTCCCTCTGGGAAAAGGAAATATTACAGAACCTCAGAGTTGGGAATGAGACTCAAAGGTGCTCTAGTAAAAAGATGGCTTCCTTCTCTCTGGCTTCAGTTTTCTAAATGCTACACTTTCTTAGAGGGAATCTTCCACTGAAGACTGAAATAGATGACAGGTTCCTAGGATAAAAAGCATAGGTGCCCAGAAACACCATCCTTTGGTAGCATACATGATTATTGAATATGGATCATTTCTTGCCTTTAATTACCTCCCTTCTTTACTCTGCTAAATTATTTGAGGTTCCTACATTCTGTTTTAAACTTCTCTGCTTCTGGCAGGTACCTAATGAAATGTATTTGTGTTTCTTCAGTGAGAATACACATTAATCCATTGGTAATCATTAACTTAGAACCTAGATTGACTCATCAAATTACAATATTTAATAAAGAACTGTGTCCTGAGGTAAGAAGAATCAAGACAGGTGGTGGAAGAGAAAAACTAACTGAAAACTATTAGTTCAAGCCTTTGTTGAAACCTTGTGACTTGAGAAAAGCTCAGGATGACTGTTCTATGAGGAGTAATAATGTTAAAAATCCCACAGTGTAGACTAAGGAAGATCATAGTTCAGTTTTGTTCTGAGAACAATTTACTGATCAAATTCACAGAAGGTATGAGTAAAATAAGGCTGTAGTTATTATAGGGAAGTATATAGGTACTGCAAGACTGGAATTTTAGTTTAGCAGTCCTTAGTTGGTCAATTTGGTTTAGCAAGACAAGTGGGGAGGGACAGTTGGAGCTAAGGTGAAAAATGTGTAGTCCTGCATCATTTTCACAAAGGCAAGTCAAGTTTGGATAGTGGAGGAAGAAAACAAGTGGGACTTGTCTATTACATAGGGAAATGCTGTGAGACAGTAGGTCTGAGTAGAGTGAAATGTGGCATATACAAATTTGGGGTCAGCATGAGGATATTGGACACCTGGGGTGATGGGTGTTTAGGAAAAGTTCTGAGAGAGATAGAAAAGGACAAAAAGAAACAGAGAAAAGCAAAAGACACAGACCAAATACAAATTTCATTCTGAGTACATTTCACTGCTTAAAACTGTTATCTCTTTTCTCTTTCTTCTTTTCCATTACCTGTTTTACAAAATCTATGAATGGTTCTAAAGCTATAGCCCCAGATGAGGCTGAGCCTAAAACTACTTGGTCAAATCCAGAGAAGAGAATCAGGAGTGGGCATTTGAACATGTCCAAACTAGAGCCACAGTTAGTTTTTTAGAATGACTTCTTGTCCAGGAGAATGTGCACTAGGCATGTGTTTTTGTTGCATTCCTCTATAACGTTTCAACTGTCAGTCAATGGCTTTATTGCAAATGTTAGTATTAGATTCTGTGGAGTTAACAGAGAACATAGACCTGTTCTTTACTCTGATGGAAGGAAAAGATGAGACCTTTAATCTGGCCTCTCCATATCTCAGATACCTTAGGGATTTTTTGATGTAGGCTTCTGTCACATATATTGCCACCAAAGCTCAGCAGAATTTTTTTCTTCAGTACTTTAAGGTTAAAGCCTGTATCAACTTTCATTCAGCTGTCACCTTTGCCCTGTTTCTTAGTGCCCTTGTTTATTCATCCTTCACTATTCCTGGGGTGTTTTCTGAATAAGAGAAGATGCCCCAGGGGTACACACTAGCAGAACATTAGGGTATGTATAGTATCTTTTTCTATTTTCCTCTTAAATGTTTAAGTATAATAAAGAGGGTTAGATAAGTTCACTGAACCATAACTGCAATTCACAACAGCAGGAACTGTCCACAGGCTCTACAGTCTCTGGCAATGCTCACCTGGACAGGGCTTCCTAAAGGTAATTAAAAGTAAAGATAGTTCTTGTTAAACCTCCATGATTTACCTAATTATGCACTGAAGTTATTAAATGGTCCCTGAAACGGTGGTGAAGAACTCTTTGCAGTGTTTTGGACTATTGTACTATTACCTGCTCACTCAGAAATGGTGTTTTCCTCTTTGAGCTTGAGTGTTTTAAACAAATCTGAACGTTTTAAAAATCTGAGTGTTTTAAACAAATTATTACACCTAGTAAAAGCTTTTCTGAATATAGACTAGAACAAAATGTAAATCATGAGTTCATTATAACAACTTTAATGGAGCTACTTTCGAGGTTAGGGAGCAAACACCAAGAAAAGTTCATTGATTTATAAATCCTGCAAATTTAATTAATATATTTCTATGCAAATAAATGTCTTACATTAACCTTGTAGCTGTTTAAATTAATTGTTGTTACTAAATTGGGAGAGTTGCTAAATCGTGAGAAATGCATACTTTCCCAAGCTACTTCTTGCTCCCATGGAATGATCTGATATTTTAACCTTGTGCATTCACTTTTTTTTTATCATCTTTATTAGAGTATAATTGCTTTACAATGGTGTGTTAGTTTCTGCTTTATAACAAAGTGAATCAGCTATACATATACATATACCCCATATCTCCTCCCTCTTGTGTCTCCCTCCCCCCCTCCCTATCCCACCTCTCTAGGTGGTCACAAAGCACCGAGCTGATCTCCCTGTGCTATGTGGCTGCTTCCCACTAGTTACCCATTTTACACTTGGTATGTTCACTTTTGAAATACTATACTTATCACACTAGATTTGATGATAGTTTTTAAAATACTGTATCATATTGGGGAAAGAGATATTTTCATTTATTGTAAATCATGGAATATATAATAATCTGAATTAGACGATCTCACAATTCTAGAACTGTATTTCTCCATTAAGTATATTCATGATTTAAAGCATATATTATGCTGTGATATGCAAAGAAACAGAACTTTTTTCAATGGTACTTTTTTTAAAAAATCATGTATTTGGAAGGATAATATGACTAGGTGATAAGATACATGACAGGTGGTCAATGCAAAGCATAAGTTTGTGTCAGGAAATCTATTACTATTTGCTGGAAAGAAAAACTATGGGAAACTATAATAACCTGAAGATAGAAACAATCAGATGATGAAGCAATGTTGGTTATCCATTCTCTCCACACTCCTGCCAGGAGCAGCCAGTCTTAGTATGAGCTGAATGCTTACCAAAAACATGAGTGTAGCCCCTGGGACAAAGAATTTACCTGAGATCTGGGCCAGACTTGGGCAGCTGGTGGGACGTTGTGGATTGCTTGAGTCTTCTATTTCTCGGCCTTCTCAGAATTCTATGTATAAGATTATTATAGCAATCAGAAACAACCTTATCTTTCACCACCAAGTCCACTAGTCTCTGAACATCTGTGCTTTTACACTTCCTACCATCCTTTCTTTATATTCCTTTGAGATGTGTAGCTTTTTGGATGATAGGAACTTTATAAATATTCCTCTCTCATTTCCAGAGTAGAGTTGCAGCAAAAATCTAGCTCAGTCTAGCAATTCCTCCATTCCCTGCTAGATTTAGGATGCCAAATTCAGTTTACATCTCAATTTGACATCACTTTTTATGTGACAGCCTCCAGCCCAATATCAATATGACAAACTAAGGAAGCTTCCAACAGGGAAGCAACATGGCAAAAATACAGCACATTATTGTTCAAATCTGGGTGCTGCCACTCACTAGGTATATGAGTCTGGGAAAAATAATTTCAATTCATTCAGGCTTAGGTTCCTTATCTATAAATTGGACATGATAGAATCTAAGTTTCATTTCAAGTATAGTGTCCTCTCAGTGTAAGTATTTTAAATTACCTTAGAAAGTTGAATATACCAGATTTATAATCCACATGGCAAGCATGAAATATCATAGAGACCAAGACAGGCCAAGACGTTCCTCAGCATTAAGCACTTCAGTAAATATATTAGTTCAGAAAAGTGAAAGGTTATCAGCAACTAGATTAGATCAAATGGGCTTCTAGAGGTATAAAATAAACTAGGTTCTGAAAGAACCTATAATATTTGTATTGGGTTTCCCTGGTGGTGCAGTGGTTGAGAGTCCTCCTGCTGATGCAGGGGACACGGGTTCGTGCCCGGTCTGGGAAGATCCCACATGCCGTGGAGTGGCTGGGCCCATGAGCCATGGCCGCTGAGCCTGCGGGTCCGGAGCCTGTGCTCCGCAACGGGAGAGACCACAACAGTGAGAGGCCTGCATACCACACACACACACAAAAAAAATTGGATTAACTGAAAGAAAGAAGGAAGCTCTGCTAAATGGAGTGAAATAAAGGCCTGGAGTAAGAGTAAACATGATATATTGTTAAGTGGAACAGACCCACTGAAACAGAAGGTTCATATTTGACAGTAGCTGAGGATCAGTCTCATTCTAGGTGATGCTCTTATAACTAATCAATAACCAATCAATGAGAAAAATAATCAGAGGAACTATGTGGCATAGTGGAAGAAAAAATTACCTTTGTTTATTTCCTAACAGTTACAGCTCCAATCTCCATGATTGAACCATTCAGAAGTCCTCTATCTATACATTCCATGAACATGTATTTATGTTCTAAGAGCGAAGCATTCTGCTAACTGCTGGAGATACAGTTATGTTCTTAGCTTGTAAGGAGCATAAAGAAAAGTAAGAAAATCATGTGAGAGTGATGTTATTACATATCTGTAGGGAAACTATTAACTATATAATATATTATTTGTGGAAAACTGACTTTCCTTATTGTGTAGGACAGACTCTTGGGTGGACCTTCATGATATCTGTCTCCTATTATTCACTCCCTTATGTAATTCTCTTCCACTTGAGTGTGGGTGGGAGTTGTGACTTGCTTCTAACCAACAGAATTTAACAAAGGTGATGGGATGCCATCTCTGTCTTAAATAAGACTGTAGCTTCTGTCTTATTAGCATACCGTCTCCCTTGCTGGCATTGATGAACCAAGCTTCAGTGATCTGCATTGCCATATGTAGAGGCCCATATGTCAAGAAAATGAGGGCAGCCTCTGACTAACAGCCAACAAGGAATCGAGGTCCTCAAAACAACAAGCCACAAGGATATGAATCCTGCTAATAGCCATGTGAGTTTGGAAGCAAATCTTTTCCCAGTTGAGCCTTGATTTGAGACCACAGTCTTGACTGTAGCATTGTGAAGGACCCTGAAACAGAGGAACGAACTAGGCTGTGCCAGTGTCCTTACTCAGAGAAACTGTGAGATAATAAATATGTATTGTTTTATGTAGCTAAATTTCTGATAATTTGTTAAGTGGCAATATATTAGTAATGACTCATACAACAATGACCAAAAAAAAGAAAAAAAATGTTTTCTACCTCACAAAATAGGCAGAAATAAATTTCCATACATTTAAAACCCAATCATGAAAAATAAAACAAAAGTTCTTAACCACTAGAAAAAAATAGCAAACCTATGACCTCAGGGTAGGAAAAGGTTAACTTAAACACAAAAATCACAACTCATAAAATGCTGATAAATTTTGAATGGCAAAACATATCATAAATAAATATGAAGCACAATGTGGGAGAATATATTTGAAACATATAACAGAACTCCAACATATCAATAAAAAACTTAATACAAGAAAATGACCAAACACATGACCAAGCAATTCATAGAAGAGGAAATCAGAATGGCCAAGAAATATAAGAATGTATACTCAAAATCACTAAAAATTAAGTAAATACAAATGAAAACCAAATTATATACTCACACTCATCAGATGGCAGAATAATTAAAAATTAGACAATACTTAGCACCAATGATAATATAGTGAACTAGGAACTTTCACTTCTTGATGGAAGTGTAATTAACACAATCCTTTTGATATGCAATTGGGAAATATCTAGTGAAATTAAAATTGCATATAATTAACATCTGAGTGTTTTCATTCCTGGTCATATATAGTAGAGAATCTCATACATTCATAAAAGGAGACATATATAAAAATAGCCATTTTATTATTTTTTCAAAGAATGAAAAACATACAAACTGCTAGGACCTCAGTTGAGCCAGGAAAGAGAGCTTGACTGTCAGAAGTCAGGAGTAGCTGATTAAAGCAACAAGCCAAAATGAAAAAGTTTAGCCTTTGATCACTTACTGTGATGGTATATAAACCAGAAAAAGTGCCGACTATCTTGTTCCATTTTCTCCCAAGGAACATATGCTCATCCAGGATTAGGTAGATCAGTGGGGTCAGGCAATCTCATTGTTGAGAGAGCCCTGAACAAAAGGCTCCAAACAGCTTCATAAACCCAGGGCCAGAAGGGAGAAAAAGGGTTAGGGATGGAAAATTACTAGACAGTGAGTCAGAGTGGAAAAAAAGTATCTTCCACTTTCCCCCTTCCTTCCCCAATAAGAAGTCCTTGGCAGAAGCACCTGAATGCTTCAGGTAAAGAGACTTAGGAATGAAGGCATGAGCCTAGGAGTGCAAACACGTGAAGAGCATTACCAGTCAGAAGAGCCTGAGTCCTAGACTATAACTCCCCTTGGAGTCTGCGATGAACTGGCTGGGCCTCAAGTCTGGTGTGAGGAGGGTGGATTTCCCCCTTGAGGCTTGCCAAGTAAAGCCTTTTCAATTGCCTATACTTGGGCATGAAAAAAATCACAGATTGGTTTTTAACCAAAAGTTCATCTCCTCAAACACATGAAGCAGTAGGAATATGGGTAACTTAAAAACAAAACAAAAGCTAAACTAATATATTCAATAAAATTAAATTCTCTACAGCAATTAAAATTGAACTATAACTGCATGTATAAAAACAGATTTCTAGGACATAATTTTTGTGAGTAAAAACAAGTTGTACAAAAATGGACAGTATGTGGGCTTCCCTGGTGGCTCAGTGGTTGAGAGTCCGCCTGCCGATGCAGGGGACGAGGGTTCGTGCCCCGGTCCAGGAAGATCCCACGTGCCACGGAGCTGCTGGGCCTGTGAGCCATGGCCACTGAGCCTGTGCATCCGGAGCCTGTGCTCCACAACGGGAGAGGCCACAACAGTGAGAGGCCCGCATACCACAAAAAAAAAAAAAGCACAGTATGATGTCATATATGCAAATTCAAAGTTATAAAACACACATATATTTAATGAATATTAATATAGTAAAACTATATTTTAAAAAATTGATGGGAGGATGCATGTGAATTTCATAAAGTCTGTTATTGCTTCTGGAGAGGTAATGAGGGGAGCAGGATGGGGGGGATGAACAAAGGATATTTCAAGATGATTTGACATTTGGTTTACTCTGAAGCAAATATAGTAATAGAAGCATTTTTTAATTCCAGGTGGTAGGTAAGTGTTATTACACTGGTGTATATTGTTATTTTGTTTTCTGTACTTTTAAGTATATTAAAAATATTTCCAAAAGTAGCTGGCTGAATGTATGTATGTGTACACAATATAGATGGTAACTTAGGTAAGAAGGCTTTTCTAAAAATGAAACACTGAGATTCTCCATATGGTGTATACATAATCAAAAACATTTGAAGGGAAGGATTAGCCTCACAAAATTGTTGGCAGTAGTACAGCAACAGCAACCTGCTTTTAAATTGGAATCTTGATTATTTTCAACTCTTCAGGCTTTGGTTTAGAGAATTCTGGTTACAATTTAAAAAGAGGGTGGGACGTGAAAAACAAGAAACTTAAAATCCATTGAAATAAAATACAAAATATTTATTTCAATATGTGTTCCTATTTTGAAATGCTGGCTTCCTGAAAATATAACCAGTAAACCTGTCAATAAGGCAAAGCTGAGTTTATTGCTTACTATGATAAAATATATCGCTATCTCGGTAGTGTTAGAAATGTCTGAAGTGAAGAGGACAAAGTCACAATTTTTATGAGGTTTTAGGGTTTGTCTTGAGATGGTTTCTTCAATGTGTGGGCTTGATTAGGATTGGGTAATAATCCATGTGCAGGTTTTGAGGTAAAGGCTTGGAAGAGTGTACTCAGTTATCTGATGCTATTCATTGGGAAACTGAACAATTGAAAATGGGTTTGGAGGAAGTTCTTGAGGGGAACAATAAAGTTATTTACAACTGTTATCTTCCTGGGCAAGAGTTGGAATAGTAAAGTCATGTTAGTGAAACCTGCCTAAAAGTATAGTTGTTAGTGTCCATCAGAAGCTGTGTGTAGATGGTTTGATTCTCACTATAAAAATGTGGTACTGGGCTTCCCTGGTGGCACAGTGGTTAAGAATTCGCCTGCCAATGCAGGGGACACAGGTTCGAACCCTGGTCCAGAAAGATCCCACATGCCACAGAGCAACTAAGTCCGTGTGCCACAACTACTAGCCTGTGCTCTAGAGCCCACGAGCCACAACTACTGAGCCCATGTGCCACAACTACTGAAGCCTGTGCACCTAGAGCCCATGCTCCATAACAAGAGAAACCACTACAGAGAAGCCTGCGTACCACAGCAAAGAGTAGCTCCCGCTTGCCACAACTAGAGAAAGCCCGCACAGCAACGAAGACACAACGCAGCCAAAAATTAATAAATAAAAAAATTTTTAAAAATACGGTACTACCTCAAGCTCCCTTCCACTATACATTATAATTAGAATGATTTCTATTAGTGGTTTTGTGATGATGAATTATAAAGCTTAGATGTTATTATTTAAACCTTATATTTAAATCCTATGTTTCTGAACATTCTTTGTAATTTTTTTCTTAAAGAAAAAGTATTTCTTTGTAACAGTTATAAGAGAGGTATGCATTATTTACCTTTTTGTTATGTTATTAATGTTTCATAAAATTCTATTTTATTAAACTCTTCATTATGTGCTATGAAAGGTGTTTGGTAACAGGAGGGACAAAGGAAAAGTAAAAATACTGCCTCATTATTGAATTTTTTATCATTTAGAATTGGGGAGAAAATGAATCAAGGATACAGACAAAATTCGCTTCACATATATTTGAAGGTATATATTCATTAATTTAAATAATTATTTGTTATATAATTAGTAGTTAAATAATTATTGAATGCACACATGAGAATAATCCAGTAAGTGGTAGGATGTCACTTGTGGATTCTAGACTTGGGTTTCAATTATCAAAACAAACAAGAAAAAAAATGTAAGAGTTTGAGGGAGTGTATTATCCATTTCTAGCTTCTGTAAATTTGATGCTTCAATATCTGCTTTACATATGACTGGCACGCCTTGCTCTGGACAACCCCATAATGTGCCTGAGTCACCTTGCCTTGGTCTTCTGCCTCCCTCATCAATCCTCCCTTCTCAGGAAAAATCCTCCTCCTAGGTGCATGCTTTTCAAATACAAAGCGACCAATCCAGAGCCCACACTCTGAACCATCTCCTTTAAAAGGCTCTCATACTCACTATCTACCTGCCATAAATACCCAAGGCCAGGTACCAAACAACTAGGAGGAGCCCATATACACCAGAGCCAGATGAAATTATTCAAATGAGCCAATCCTAAACCTGCCTACCCTGCCTCACCTCTTCCTTATTGTGGGAACCACAATAATTGCTCTTGCCCAAAGTTTTTCCTGATCCACCACATGCTTCCCTGTGGGGATCACGTATGGCATGCATCCACCTCTTGGGAACTGTAATAAACTACCTCTTCAAAGGCAATCATCTCCTGAACACTTGGCCTTACTATACCTCAAATTTTCTATTAATGCACTATATTTTAAAATAGGGGGTTGGTATATATACTTTTATGAGGGTATGGATTTTTTTTAATTTTAATATTTTATTGAAATATAATTGATTTATGATATTATGTTAGTTTCAGGTATATGGCATAGTGATTAGGGATTTTTACAGTTTATATTCCATTATAGGTTATTACAAGATAATGGTTATAATTCCCTGTGCTGTACAGTGTATACTTGTTGCTTATCTATTTTGTACATACTACTTTGTAACTGTGAATCCCATACCCCTAATTTGTCCCTCCCTCCTTTACTCTCCCCTTTGGTAACCACAACTTTTCATCTCTATGAGTCAGTTTCTGTTTTGCATACACATTTATGTGTATTATTCTTCAGATTCCAAATATAACTGATATCATACAGTATTTGTCTTTCTCTGTCTGACATTTCACGAAGCATAATATTCTCTGTGTCCATCCATGTTTCTGCAAATGGCAGAATTTCATTCTTTTTTATGGCTGAGTAATTTTCCATTGTGTGTGTGTGTATATATATATATGTGTGTGTGTGTGTGTGTGTGTGTGTGTGTTTGTGTGTATACCACAATTTCTTAATTAAATCATTCATTGATGGGCACTTGTGTTGCTTCCATGTCTTGACTATTGTAAATAGTGCTGCTATGAACATTGTGGTGCATGTGTCTTTTCAAATTAGGGTTTTCTCAACATATATGCCCAGGAGTGGGATCACTGGATCATATGGTAGCTCTATTTTTATTTTTTTAAGGAAAATTTGTACTGTTTTCCATATTGGCTGCATCAACTTACATTCTCACCAACACTGTAGGAGGCTTCCCTTTTCTCCATACCCTCTCAAGCATTTATTATTTGTAGATTTTTTGATGATAGCCATTCTGACAAGTATGTGGTGATGTCTCATTTTCGTTTTGATTTGCATTTCTATAATAATTTAGTGAGGTTGAGCATCTTTTCAGGTGCCTGTTACCATCTCTATGTCTTCGTTGGAGAATGTCTATTCAAGTCTTCCATTTTTTGATTGGTTTGTTTTTTTGATGTTGAGTTGTATGAGCAGTTTATGTATTTTGGATCTTAACCCCTTGTTGGTCACATCATTTGCAAATAATTTCTTCCATTCCATCAGTTTTCTTTTCATTTTGTCAATGGTTTCCTTTGTTGAGCAAATGCTTTTAAGTTTAATTGGGTCCCATTTGTTTATTTTTTGCTTTTAATTCTTTTGTCTTAGGAGACAAATCCAAAAAAATATTGCTACAATTTATGTCAAAGAGTGTTCTGCCTATGTTTTCTAGTAGTTTTATGGTTCTAGGCCTTACATTTAGGTATTTATTCCATTTTGAGTTATTTTTGTATGTGGTGTGAGGGAACATTCCAATTTCATTGTTTTACATGTAGCTGTTCAGTTTTTCCCAGCACCACTAGTTGAAGAGATGGTCTTTTCTCCATTGTATATTCTTGCCTCCTTTGTCATAGATTCATTGACCACAGGTGCATGGGTTTATTTCTGGGCACTCTATTCTGTTCCATTGATCTATGTGTCAGTTTTCATGCCATGCCAACATGATGATTTGATTACTGTAGCTTCATAGTATAGTCTGAAGTTAGGGAGTGTGATACCTTTCTTGTCATTTCCCTTTGCATGAAAAATATTTTTCCATTCCCTCACTCTTAGTCTGTGTGTGTCTTTAGCCCTGAAGTAAGTCTCTTGTAGGCCACATATTGAAGGTTCTTGTTTTTTATACAGTCTGCCACCCTATGTCTTTGATTGAATCATTTACTCCATTGACATTTAAAGTAATTACTGATAGGTATATACTTATTGGCATTTTATTACTTGATTTCCAGTTGTTTTGGTAGTTCTTCTCTGTTCACTTCCTCCTTTTTTGTTTCTGTTGTTGTTTATCCTGTTGTGGTTTGATGATTTTCTTTTGTAGTATGCTTGGGTTACTTTCTTTTAGGTTTTTGTGTATCTATTATAGATTTTTGATTTGTGGTTACCATGGGGCTCATCTATGTTGACCTATAATTATACCTGCTTGATTTAAACTGATAAGCATTTAGTTTAAGTATATTCTAAAAATCTACATTTTTTACCACACACACACACACACACACACATTTTGTGTTTTTGATGTCACATTTTACATCTTCATGCTTATAACTTGACTGTTTTTTGTAACAATAGTTGCTTTTACAACATTTTTTTTTCCAATCTTTATAGTGGCTTATTTAAGTGATCTTCAATCCCTGTTATATATTTGCCTTTCTTATTGGGGTTTTCCCTTTTCTATAGATTCTTACTTCTTTTCCATTTAGAGAAGACTGTTCAACATCTCTTTTAATGTAGGTTTAGTATTGATGAATTCTTTTAGTTTTTGCTTCCCTGAGAAGTTCTTTAATTCTCCTTCTATTCCAAATGATACTCTTCCTAGGTAGAGTATCCCAGTTTGCATGTTTTTCTCTTTCAGCACTTTGAATTTATCATACCACTCCTTTAAGGCATGCAAAATTTCTACAGAAAAATTAGCTGATAGCCTTATTGGGATACCCCTGTATATGACTCTTTGTTTTCCTCTTGCTGCCTTTATATTGACAATTCTCCCTTTATCTTTGACTTTTGCCATTTTCATTATGGTATGTCTTGGTGTGGGTATGTTTGGGTTCATCTTGTCTGGACATATGCTCTGTGCTTCCTGTACCTGGATTCTGTTTCATTCTTTATGTTTGGGAAGTTTTCAGCCATGATTTTTTTCAAATACAAATTTGATACTCTTCTCTCTCTCTTTCCCTTCTGGAACCCATATAATGCAAATTTCTGTGCATTTGATGTTATCCCAGACATATTGTACATTTCACTCATTTTTTGTTTCATTTGTTTTTTCTGTCTGCTGTTCTTATTGTGTGATTTTTATTACTCTATCTTCCAGATCACTTTTGCTTTCTTTTATCATTTAGTCTGCTATTCATTGCTTCTAGAGTCCTTTTTATCTCAATTATTGAATTACCAACTTTGATTGAACCTTCTTTCTATTTTCTAGTTTCTTGTTAAAAAAAGATCTGTGTTTATATCAATTTTATTCCTTAATTCAGTTAGTATTTTTATTACCAATATTTTGAATTATTTGTCTGGTAGATTGTTGATTTCTGTTTCATTTTTTTTCAGAGGTTTTCTCTTGCTTTTTCAGCTGAGAGTAGTTCCTCTGCCTTTTCATTTTACTTAATTTCTCTGTCTCTGTGAATTTAGGTGAAACAGTTACCTACTGTGATCTTGAAGGAGTGTTCTTATGTGGGAGCATCCCTATGTAGGCTGTGTGTGCCCAAAGCCTTTGGTGCGAGGGCTGGATCTGATGTAGACACCAGTCACATCTTTCCTCAGGGTGTGCTGGCAACTGTCATCTTGTTAGGGGATGTGGCTGGTGATGGATGAACAAGTGACTGCACAGGGTGTGAGGTGAGTCTTTCCCTCTGCTCAGTGGCCATCACCATTTTGTTTGTGTGGGGGGTTGGGGAGTCTGCTCCCAAGTTCCTGGAGTGGAAGTCTTGAGTATCAGGTTTGAGTGCTCTCTTTTCCGTTTAAGTTTGTGTTTTTCCTTCTCCCTGCACTGGATGGAGGGGAGTACTGAAGCAAGTGGCTCATAAGTTTACAGAGGCTCAATGCTCTGCCTGTGTATGCATCTGTGACTCCACTCAAAGGCAGCTGAGGGTTGTGTCTTTCCCCTTATTATGGCTGCTTCAGATCTAGAGCTAGTCTGTGGTGTGGAGTGGGTGGAGCCAAAGCATTTTCCTGGCTTGGACTGAGGCATAAAATGAGGTGGTGGCCAGAATTCCAGCAGTTGTACTGCTGTCAGAACTCTGGACTGCTTCTGAGGTTCCACTTGACTAAGTGCCAACAATGGCAGCTGCCACTCCACCTGAGCTACACTCCATGCCCCTGGGTCACCTCCATGTCCCTAGATCAAGTTTTTTTCCCAGGTCCTGGACACCTTAGATCCAGTGCCAATCTGTGTCATGGAGTGAACAGGGCCAGAGTGTTTGCTTGGCTTGGACTGTGGAGGTGGCAGCAGCTATGGAAGACCACCCTCCACCTTACCTGGGAGCAAACCAGCACTCATGCACTCCTCGTGAATGGAATCTAAGCTTTTCTAGCTTTTTTATCTGTCCCAGAAATTCTCCAAGCAGCCAAGGGAGCTTGTCTCTAACATGTAGGAACCCAGAACTGTGATGTTCAGTCTGTGGCTGAACCCACTTACTCCTCAGGGTGAGTGTCCACCTGTGTGATCTCCCTTTTCCTCTTAGTCCCCTCTCAGGGTCATAGGTCACTTCCTGATGCTTTTCTTCCAATCATACTGTATTACGTGTTTCTTTCTTGAAGCCTTGGTTATATAGGAGTCCTTACTGCAATTTCCAGTTAGTTTTCAATGAGAATTTTTCCACTTCTAGAAGTATTTTTGATGTGTTCTTGGGGGACAGGTAGTGAGCTCCAATTCTTGCTCCTCAATCTTGATCTCCCTCTGGATATATTTTTTTGACTCTGGTTAACATTGCTGTGATTTCACACACAAACACAAATTACCACTTTAAAGCTCCAAAAGTAGGAAGTACCTAAGGCTAGAATAAATGTAAAGTTTTATCTAAGAAATAATAAGTAACATGAGGCATTTATAATATACTAGCTACTAAGTTAAACCTTTATTGCCATTATTTCATCCAAATTTCATTCTACACTATGTTCATTACTCTCACCATTTTATGGAATAGAAAATTGAGGCTCAGGGAGATTGAGTGACATGCTTAAGATCACAGAGCTTACAAGTGACAGAACTGATATTCAAAGCCAGACAGATGAAGTTTACACCTGCTTAACACTCTTCACAGTTGTGCACAAACTTTTTCCTAGCATAATAACAAATCACAAATATAACAATGATGATGATAATAATATAACCATTAACACTGATTGTTATTGCAAGGTGTTAGGTAATATTATAAGGATAGAAAGTGATGGATTCAGTGTTCAAACTAAGGTTGGTTAACTTAAAAGCATGTGCTTTTTTGGATATTGGCATTATTTTTCTCATTTTTCTCCACCACAGTAAATCCTCCATCATGGGAGCCACTATGTTGCACAATAAAAAATCTCCCTAAGACAATTAAATATTTTTCTCCTGAGAATATGAAAATCAATTTGGCATCTGAAAACATTTTTACCAATATTTTAAAATCATGTTATTTAAAAAAAAAGACCAAAAATTTGAAAAAAATACTGTCAACCAGAGGATTCAGGTACTTTTCCAAAGTGTTTAGTCTTTATATATCCAAACATATTCATCTTAAGTATTTAAAATTTGGTTTGATGATTTCCCTAACCATGTGTTCCAATGTTTTGTTTTGTAGTTCCCTCAACCACTGTAAATTTTTAGTATCTGAAGACCTGCTTAAATTTTGAAATTCTGGTAGTGCTCTGCTCTCCTCTTTCTATGTTCACCTCATTCTCAGTTTCCCTATACCTGTTTCTGTCATAATCTTTGTGTTCTTAATCTTTTACCTGGTACCCAAACCATACTTCTATTACTACTACAGCCAAAAATCAGACTTTTCCCCTTAAATCTTTTAAAATCTTAGGTGATAGAATTTAATTATATACTTTTCCTCAGACATCTACTTCTTTTGCTAATATAGGCCTAATTTTTCCCATTTAACACAACCTCTAGTTTCCTTCTCTTAAAAATATTATCCTAGAATTGCTATAAACATATATCTGTTATACATTTACCTTATAGACTCGTTTTATCAAGAGCAGCTTAAATTACTTATTATGTGGACAATAAGCCTGAACACAGTGCTTGATAACTTAAAAGAGATCAATACACATTTGTGATAATAAATATCTTCTTAGAGGTACTATAAGTTAATAACTCTCTGACATCCCCCGAAATATATAGGAAGCTAATTATTTTTAATCACCTAATTCAAGAGCCAAATGATCTGATGGTGTAAAAACAGAGGAGAAATACAATCATGTACTAAGCAGATTTATTACCAATAGAATGAATTTCTGTTCATTGAAATGCAAATTTTCTAATAAAATCAAGAGACATGGAGCAAGTCAAAAAGTCTCTAAGCCTCTGTTTTATTATCTATATAATGAGAATGATAATAGTTTAAGTTTAGTGCAGTAGCTTTGACTGAGTTGATTAGATTTAGTAACATCTTAAAATTGTGGATACAATATATATACATATGAATAAATATCAGCAAGGTTAAAAACTGAAGCTAAAATATACAGCAACCTTGAAAATTACTTTGCCTTCAAAATACAAATATTTTTCGATTGAGTTTGGTAAAAATCATTGAGATTGTTTTTATTGTTTTTGCTTATTTGTTTTGAGGTTCTATAATTTTATTTAACAATCAACAGTTAGTTCTCATCCACATTAACTGTCTGTAGATTTTTTTTTTTTTTTTGTGGTACATGGACCTCTCACTGCTGTGGTCTCTCCACCTGTAGAGTACAGCCTCCGGACGCACAGGCTCAGCGGCCATGGCTCACGGGCCCAGCTGTTCCGCAGCATGTGGGATCCTCCTTGACTGGGTCATGAACCCGTGTCCCCTGCGTTGGCAGGCAGACTCCCAACCACTGCACCACCAAGGAAGTCCCTGTCTGTAGATTTTTGAAAGTGGTGACAGGTACATAAGGTAACCAACATATAGAGCTTGTTTGGTGAATCTTCATCTTCATTACAATTTCTGCACAACAGCACACTGATACATTATGTGACATTCCTTATTGCTTTGGCCCAGACAGCTTTGTTGAGCCTGGTGTCAATGTGTACATCTGGAGTTCCCATCTCCTTCATGGCAAATTTCCAGATTTCTTTGATTACCTGAGGGCATGGTTCTTGAAACCCACTCCATGGATGTGCTTGTAATTGTTGATAGTGTATTCTCTGGTCACCACCTCATTGATGGTGGACATGCCCTTCTGCTTATCACCGTTTTTTCAGGAGCCATTCTGCCAGGCTTGGTTTGGAAAAAAGGTGTTTTTATTGTTAAATTGTACTCTGGTATACAGTTAATCAGTGTAGGATAAAATATATGACAAAAGCACCTTATTAAAGAAAGTGAACCCTTTCAAGGAAGTCATAAAGCAAAATTTTGAAATTATAAATAGGGAAGGTATTTGTGTTTGTGTGTGATTGTGTGTGTGAGAGAGAGCATGAGAAAGAGAATGAAAGAGGAGCAAATTACTGTTATTTAATTACATTTTTCTTTAAAGATAATTGTAGTTTCACATGTAATTGTAAGAAGTAATGTAGATTCTCTGTAACTTTTATCTGGTTTTCCCCAATGGTAACATCCTGTATAACTATAGTACAATATGACAAAAGGAAAATTAACATTGACACAATCTACAGACTTTATTCAGTTTTCATCAGTTTTATACAGACTCATTTGTGTGTGTGCTTGTGTGTGTAGTTCTATGTTATTCTTTCTACTTGGCTGTGGTATATGTTTATACTTTGCTGCATTTTACTTGCTAATACAGTTGATGTTTTATGAAATTGCCACAACCTCTGAATTAGAAAATGCTGAACAATTGTTCTTAAGGAAAATATAGGGTTAGGTTTATTTAAGCTTCTTTTCACATGATTTTTATCAATGGATCAATACATAATCTTAATTTATGTGTGTTTCTGTTTAAAGACATGTTATTACATATTGTTGATTCATTAACATTGAACACATGACCAGTGCTACAGCTCATGCCTGTAGGAAGCTTATCTAACAAGCATATTTGCTTTGTAAGGCACATCAGAGCTTACTTGGGTTTAAGAATATTAGACAGCTCTTTAGCACCATGCTTAGGGACCATTGTAAAGAGTGAAATCACCAACAAAAAACAAAAATGTGAAAAACTTGGCACTAATTAGACCACAATAGGGGAACTTGTTTACAGTATGAAACTGAAACAAAAGACATAAAAGCCTTTTTCAAACTTAGGTGAGAATTTGCATATCAGGTGACTCAAAGTTTTCACCTCTTTACACATGTCTGCTAAATGAGAATGAAAGAGCCATGAATATTGACTTTGTAGTTACAAATAAATTTTTAGTGAGTAGGCAAATTTGCAAATACAGAATCTGTGAATAATAAGCATAACTATTTTTTTAAAGATTTTTGTGTCTAAGTTTTGAAAGAATGATGGCCTGTAATTTTTCTTTTTTTCTTTTTTTACTGTAATTGTCTGGTTTTAGTATTAGGGTAATATTGGCCTCATAAAAGGAGATAGACAGTGTTCCTGTCTCTTCTATTTTTTATGAGACTATCTAAAGTAATTGTTGTCTTTAAATTTTTTAGAAAAACTCTGCAGCACATTTAGCTGGGTATGGATTTCTTTTTCAGGAAGATTTAATTTATGAATTTAATTTCCTTATTAGTTACAGGGCTATTCAAATTATTTCATCTTGGTTGAGATTTGGTAGTTTGTGAGTTTTTGAGAAATTGGTCCATTTCTACTAAGTTGTTAAATTTATGAATGTAAATTTGTTCATAGCATGCCCTTATTACCCTTTTAATGACTAAAGGAACTGTAGCAATATTCCATTTCATTCCTGAAGTTAGTTATTTGTGTCTCCTCTCTATGTTTGCCTGTATTGTCAGAAGTTTATCAGTTTTGTAATTTTTTCATCTTGTTTCATTCATCTTCTCTATTGTTTTCTTGTGATTTCCAATGCTGTTTCCCACAGTGGTAGAGGTACTTTTCTTGGCTGGTCTGCCTGTTATCTCTAGGTGGGTGATAGGATACCCTGGCCCACATTGGCAGAGAGTGCTTCTATGGACCACTTCTTGTCCTAGGATCTTCTACTTAATAGCTTCTGTAGAGTTGCTGAAATACCTGGTGTCTCTTTCTTGGGAAAGAGAGTTTCATACTGTACTGATCCCATCAAGCTATTTGTTTCCAGAAGAATTCTCCTTCCTGATGCATTCAGGTGGGGAAAAGGTCCCTCTAGCCTTGGGATGGAGGGCACTTCCCAAGGCTGGGCCAGGCAGCTGGTGTTTATAGGTGGGTGAAAGGCCTTTGGGGAAAGAGAAGACTTCCCTGATACAAGCCATTTGTTGTTAGTAGAATCACCCCTGCCAGTGCCACAGGGCTGTCTAGTATTATTGTTGAAATTTTCAATAGATCCAGGAGAGCAATTTCTTACTTGAGCCATCTTCTGCTGCTATGTTAAATGTTTATCTATGCTGGGCCTGGGTTGCCTTCTTCTGCTGTGTGGGGTTTTGTAAGGCACTGAACCACTCTGCTTTTACTTTACTCCTGAAGTTGTTGCATTATTTCTAGGACTTATAATTGTATTTAGCAGGATAGAGTAGAGATGAGTCTACAGAACCTTTTCTGGACCTTAAGCTCTAAATTATTTTTGAAATGGGTTTGGAGGAAATTTCTGTTTGTTAATAACTTCTACAGTCAAAGCCTGAAATGAAAATCATCAAAGCAATGTTTTGTCCACAGAAACTTTTTGAACAAATATCTGCTCATATTTAAAGCTAACCAAAAACAGAAAAGAAAACCAGAAGAATACGTAAATAATCAAAATAACAAGGTGCACTTGGGAGCATTTCAATCACAAGAAAATGAATAATATCATTTATAAGATGTTGGTAGTTTCCATAAATAAGCCCAGAAAAATCTTAAAATGTAGAATTATAGTGATAAGGAAAAGAATAAAATTCCTGAGGAAAGATACGTCAGTCCTTGAGTAGAGTCAAAATTCATATGAGTATATTTCTTAATTTATAGCTCTTGCTACTAGCTTACATTTGTTATAAATGAAAGATCACATACTATTATAGTGATACTATTATAGTGAAACAAGACAAATTCCAGATTGAAAGTTATTAGATAGGAAATGTTAGACTTAACTTCTATAAATTATATCAGAAAATAGTCACATGAAGTCTGCAGATAGCCTAATCTTAATATACCATAAATATTTATTTTTTAAAGACAGCCATATTTTTCCATATGATATTTATTTTTATTAACAAACATTGAACTCCATAATCAGTGTATAAATCAAATATGCAAATATCTTTACAAATGGTTGTAACATTCTAATTACCACATGGGCAACAAGGAATAATAGGTATTTTTGATAACTATGTTTGAGAGTTGACTACTGTCATCAAAAGAATCAGGAATGCAACTATTTGGACTCTAAACTAACCATGACTATTGACTCTATTTAGGCTGTTTGCAGTGTGAAAACCAGAGTGCTCCCTGTGGGGGAGTTTGTGGACAGTATTCTTAACATGTATTTGAAGAATAAAAACTGATAGAATGCTGAGACAAGAATGGCAAGAAATTTTGTGATTTCTACCCTTTCTTCAGTTACAAGAATAACTGAAATTGAACATACAAACAATTCATGAGAAACATCTGCTTTTCCAACCTTGATGAAACCATCCAAAAATCCCACACAAGGCTCGTTCAATAGTCTTTAGCTATACTTTTCATGAGAAGTTCATTCTTAAGACTCAATATAAAATCAGAATGACATATCAATAGCTGATCTAAGAGAAAAGTCCATCTGAGTGAAAATGGTATAGATATTAGCTTTTTCTCCTAGGGCACAAGCTGACTTATTAGAAATGCCATGAAATCATGGTGTCATTATACTCTCGATAATATGAGCATACGTGTTCTTAAACCCACAGACTGAAACATTTCCATGTCTTCTAAGATATAAATCTCATTGATTCTCAATAGAAGGTCTCTGTTTTGCATTAGATTAACATTTACTCTGTTTGGGTTGACATCTAGGGATCTACTGTGACAACAAAATGAACACTTGCAACTAGAGTAACCACTGAATATTTCTATACTATTCTGTGTCATTGTTTTTGGAGGAAGTAGTAAACAGCTCAATAATAAGCATTCTTATTTATGCTTTATCTTATTCCTCTACTTTAATACAGACTAAGCATAGAGATTACCTAGCATATAATGAAGGACTATATCAGCAAACTGACTAATATATGTCTATATTTATACATCTACATATCTATATATGTGAAAAGTAAACCTTTGACCAGGGCAAGTAAGAACATTGCTAGTTTTTGTCTTATCATTCCCCACTTTTTGCTCACTATTTTAAAAATCAAATGGAATTTATATTGGTAATATGTGAACTTTAATACAGTTTACCTCTCTGTTTAATAAACACCACATTATAGTCTCCACTACTTCTAAATTGCATTCATTTTTTAATTGAACTTAGCTGATCTCATTGTACTTAGAGAAAGTTATACCTCTTTGAACTTCCAATTACTACTTGTTTTTTATAATGCTCACCTCAATGCCCAGCTTCTCTATGAAACATTTTACTGCCTTAGTGAGTTACCCATTCTCTGAATTAGCATAAGATTTATAGTTTATACAAATCAATTTAATAATTATATATTATCAAAATTTTTCTTTTTTATACTAAAATCAGAGTTTATCACATAAATAGTAACCTGCTTAATGTCAGAAGCCATGTTAATAAGTTCAAGTGAAAAAAAGTGATCTAACAACTACCTATTTGTCTAATATTCTTAGATAGACCTGGAGTGTTTAGCAAATTTCATGGATAATTAATAAGCAACAGATTAGTTGCCCAATATTGTGAAATCTATTATTGTTCTCCAGGAAATGTATCAATTAAATCTGAAAGAAGCCTTAGTTGAAAGAATGTAAGGCTTTGTTAGAAAAGAGATGAATAATATGAATAATTCCCCTTGATAAGATATTTTCTATATCAATAATTAAGTAAACAAAAACTTTGAGATCATCATGTAAAAGATTCAGTGTGAGAGCAATATATCAGTAAAGAGAATATCCGTTTTTTTTTTTTTCTAAAGCATGAGAAGCCTAATTCTTCATGTTTTCCCAAATGTTTCTAAGGGGAAACAGTTCCAAAAATCTATTAAAATAATTAACAACAACAAAGGTAATAATATTGAAAGCTTAGATCATTTTGATAGTTGTTTGTTTTCCATACTCCTAAATATGAAAATCTGTTCTACTTGGCTACATTTTTCATAATTTGGAGTTAAAAATGTTTTAAATTCAAATTTATAATGTCAAGAGCCATCACTAATGTACTATCAATCAAAACTGTGGTAATAAAACATAATTGTACTTTTAATACTAAAATTGCATAATTTAACATTTCACTTGCACAATATATAATAGTATACTGTATAGGTCAAAATCTTCCTTTTATTTTTCTGGTCTATTTGTGTAAATGAAGTTTAGTTTTCATTAATATGATATGAATAAAGAAAGCATTACTGTAAATAAAGGCACAGAGAAAATAAATTTTGCTGGGAAGACTTTGCTTTTTAACATTACAGTAGAAAGTTACTTAGCCTTTTATATCAATCCTAAAGGGTGTGGTTTTATTTGTTTTGTTTTGTTTTCTGCAGTATGCGGGCCTCTCACTGTTGTGGCCTCTCCTGTTGTGGAGCACAGGCTCGGATGCGCAGAATCAGTGGCCATGGTTCACAGGCCCAGCCTCTCTGCGGCATGTGGGATCTTCCCGGACAGAGACATGAACCTGTGTCCCCTGCATCGGAAGGTGGACTCTCAGCCACTGCACCACCAGGGATGCCCAAGTGTGTGGTTTTTAACTAGACAATGTAAATAACTTAAAAGCTGAGGTGAGAAGGCCTTTATGAGTTATGCCATCATTATGAAAAAACATTTTTCAGAAACAATTTGAAGCTTTATGGTTTTCTGGTTGAAGATATTCCTGTTACTAGATAGAAATGAAGTTCAGTGAAAATTTACAACTCAATACAAATGAAAATGAAGTTTGGTTGAAATATTCATTTGAACCACCATTTCCTCAGAATGAAAGTGCTATTTTTTCCATCATTTTTTAATAATCATACTTTGAAAATGACAATAGTAAAGAAACAACCTCTCACAGTGTCTCACAAAAACATCAAAAATGCCAACAAATTTGAACACAACAAAAGTGTATAGTGTCAACTGTTTATAAATTAACATAATTGAGCAGTAAAAGGAATAGTTATTTAAAACTAAGAAAGGCTTTATTCTCCATGTTAAGAACAAATTCAGTTAATATACGAGTACTCTGAAAACCTGTAAATAAGAAAAATATTCTCCTAGCTGTCAAATCTCTTATCTTTACAAGACTACTAAATTCTATCTAAATTAACAGGGTAGGAAACTCCATCAAGCTGATGGGTTGTGAGGAAGGAGATAGATGGGCCCCAGGCTGAGCAGCTGGAGTTTGTTCGCTGTGGACAAACACTCCAAGATAAAGATAATAGTGGGAGCTAGGAGGAGCTGAGCCCTGCTAAGATAAGAGATAAAGAGACCACATATTTATCATTCTCCAGTGACTGTGGGGAAAAAACACTCTAGGCCTGTTGGTCAGACATTAACAGCAAGGAGGTGACAGAGAAAGCCAAGAAGAAGAAATCGAGTCACACAACCAGCCATCTGGGGACTCTCCCTTGACCCCACCCAGAAGAGGCGAAAGTATAGTCATGTGGTGGGCAGCTTATCCTGATAAAGAGGGGCACAGTAAGACAAGGGAGCTTCCCCAGGCTGTGCATGCCCAGACCAGACAGGTATATAACCTATAGTAAACCCAAACTCATTATACCATAATTATAATAAAATGTACATGTGGCTTTGCCCACCTGCCCCACCGAGTTGGCGTTTCTTAGCGATTCAAAGTAAGAGCGTGTGCAGCAGTAAACTTGTTACATAGCTCGGGACTGTCAAGCAAATAATGATCCCCTGTCACTCACCCCCACCTCCCTGCAAAATGCTCCCTAAAAGCCCCCTTAAGCCGTAAAGGAATGCTGCTTTCAATTAGCAGAATCAGCCAGCTCTCTCTCTCTCTCTGACAGTGTACCTATGCTTAAATAAACTTTTCTTGGTGCTTAAGCTTAACGTGGTAGTTTGCAATACTTTGCTTACTATCGTGGAACAGAGATTGCTGGTCTGGGCCTTCTGTTGACCTCCTCGGTTGAAGCTATTTTGTTACAAGCACGATCACAGGTCAGTGACAGGCCCAAATAGAAAATGAAGTTTTTCTAAAATTTTATATTGACCAGACTTGGACTTGAAACCAAATCTTTTTTTATTTTTCCACTAGAAAATGCATTCTTTCCTCCTTTGAATGAGATGGAGAATATTGGTACCATCCATAGGAAATTCTGGTACTGATTAAGTTTCTGAAATGACCTAAGCCAGGTGTTTCAAAACCCATCTTGTTATTATAATAACCTGACCTACTTCTGTAGGAAAACATATTTCCAGGTCTCACATCAGAAATACCAAAAAAAAAATATTACTGCTCCTTCTAGGAGGATGATAAGAAGCAATGTTTGTGAATCACTGATCTAAGGACTGTAATTACATATAGACTCCATAGCTTAATGATTGTTAATAGTTCTTGGGTTCAAATCCCTGTTCTACTGCTCTGTGTACACTCTGGAAAGTGGCTAAAGTTCTGTGTGCCTCACTTTCTTTATTTTTAATGGACATACCTAACAGTTTTATGTAAGGATTATGTCAGTTAATATAAAAGAATTTTAACAGTGCCAGTACCAGGAAAACACTCACTAAATGTTAGTATCTGCCTTGTCTTTGTAGATTTCACTTGCAATGACTCTCCTGAATGAATCCTGGACTTCAACAAAAATTAGACATATCCCTTACAGCGCTTCACTAAATACTGGTGAAATTAAGACTAATATGACCTCTACAACCTCAGTGGTTTGAAAAAGTATAAACAATTTGAAACACAGGAAAATGGTTATTATATTTGGGTGAATTGTAGAGTGTTTGGTAGGTATATTTAATTTTCCTCCAGAGTTTGATATTGAAGGAACACAACACATAATAGAAAAGTTTTAGTATACACAGAGTCTCAAAAATTAAATGCCATTTTTGAAATATATGAAAATGGTATCTAAGGATATTTCAAGCAACATTTGTAAAGAAAAAATTGATTTTGAAATTATAACTGATTGGTACTCACAAATTTTAAAAGTACAGGGATTACTGATTTCACCTTAGTGGAATGAATATAATACTGCCACAAAGAAAACTTACAATTATTTTCTCTCTATCTCTTTCTTTAATTAATTTTAACATAGAAAGGAGGTAGCATTTAGTTGTGAGAAGATATGACATACATATTTTTTTTCTAACATCTTTATTGGAGTATACTTGCTTTACAATGTTGTGTTAGTTTCTGCAGTATAAAAAAGTGAATCAAATATATGTATACATATATGCCCATATCCCCTCCCTCTTGTGTCTCCCTCCCATCCTCCCTATCCCACCCCTCTAGGAGGTCACAAAGCACCTAGCTGATCTCCCTGTGCTATGTGGCTACTTCCCACTAAATATCTATTTTACATTTGGTAGTGTATATATGTCAATGCCACTCTCTCAATTTGTCCTTTTTAAGTTTTTTTTGTTTTTTATTATAATTCTTTTTAATTGGGGTATAGTTGTTTTACAATGCTGTGTTAGTTTCTACTGTACAGTGAAATGGAGTTCCCTGTGCTATACAGCAAGTTCTTATTAGTTATCTATTTTATATATAATACTGTATATATGTCAATCCCAAACTTCCAATTCATCCCACCCCCCACCCCTCACATTCCCCCCTTGGTGTGCATACATTTGTTCTCTACATCTGTGTCTCTATTTCTGCCTTGCAAACTGG